>JAHWFO010045454.1:1646294-1684391 GCA_023313115.1 Rhysida immarginata | reverse complement strand
GCAATTCACAAACACACTGCATGAACCAACAATATATATCTCATGACTAACAATGAAATGAAAAGTTTGTGCAAGTGTAATTATCCCGGGCAACGCCGGGTACCTCTTCTAGTAAATAAATAAAAAAGCAGGCACCTATTTTTCAACAATCCCACCTTACTTTAAATCAAACTTCAATGGAGTTTTTAATTCAGTAATTTTATTTTTGTTTGTCCTTATTGATAGCTTTTTTTTTGCATTGTAAACTTGTATTAACTTAGTATTTTAAAGTTTAATTTTATATGTCAGCTAATTCAATTATGTCAAAAACATCTAATTTATTAACACGTCTCTTTCAATTATAGCTATATTATATATTACTAAGCTATTAATATTTGCATTAAATAAATTAACATTAGCTTAAAGTAATTATAACATTCTAATCGTTACAAAGTCTAAATCAATAACGAAATTGCAGAATTATTACTCTTACAGAAACTAAAGTAATTAAAGGTGAAAAATAAGTGTGCTACGAAAAACGAAGATAAAGTATCTAAATTGAAAAAATTCACAAATTTTCTAATTTCAATCCTATGCTATAAAAGTTTCAAACAATCTGATGGAATTTAACTCTAGGCACTTCTCTCTCATCTATGTCATCAGATACCCAAAGATTAATTTCTTTATTTGACAAAAAAAATACAATTTATAAATGTTAGAGAGTAAAGATAAGACTTTCCTCCGCAAATTCCAATTACCATGTCAGCTTTAGCAACGGTGGTCATTATCAAGTGGATAAATTAATGTAAATTACTCTAAATTGGCTGAAAAAGTTATGTAACAAAGACTGAAGTCACGGATATTATTATGTTAATGTCAAAGAATAATTCGAAGATGTTGTGGAAAAATATTATTAAAAAAATATTTTTTTATTTTATTAAAAAGATTGAAAATAACTTGTTGGCAATTTCGTCTTTAGTCAATATTTTTTTTAACAGCCGATAAAGACTTGGAAACTGGAATGACAGTTTTCGTTCAATCGAAACATACTTAAAAAATTGCTCGTCGAGGATCATATTTACATTAAAGGAGCGGGAAAGGGATAATGTTTCAAGTCCTCCCTACTAGCCCACTCCAATTTCATCCCGACACCGAATTTTATTTTCCACTCTATTTTCGTGCCTCCAAAGCAAAAACCATTTCGATTTCCAAGGGTGAGAAGAGCAAATGGTAGAAGAAACGTTAGAAAAGAAGCAATTTAATTTCCTCCAGAGATTACCGTCTTTTCTGGCATGAAAATGGAAACGAGGAGAAACGGGAGAGACAAAAAAAAATGAAAAGAACAGCAAAACAATGAGACATTCAAGGAGAGAGAGAATTAGAAACAGAAAATAAAACATGAAGGAGGAAAAGAAGTAAACACTGGAAGAAAGACAGTTTGATTTAGTGTTACATGTTCTTCTGATAACTCGCTTTTTTTTATTTTCGCTTTAATGGAGGAGATTTGAAAACGAAATTTTAAATGAGCTTCAATGGCTACAAAAGGATAATTTAGCTTTTCCTAATGGGATATTTAAAACGAAACTTCCTGTCGCTGGTATAAACGTTGTTTATAAAACTTAAATCCCGCAATTTTTTTTCTTGACCAATAATAAAGATATAAAAACGAAATTTCCCGCGTATTGTGTGCGGATATGCATAGCAATCCGATACATAGCGCTGCTATAGTGATTTTAGATGTATGGTAAAATACATACATTTAAACTCAAGAATCAAGAATAAAATCAGTACTCAATAGTTATACATTGAAATTAGTAATTAAAATATATTTAATAATGAAACTTACATTTTGGGAGTTTTCTCTGAACTAAAATGAACGTAATATTATATCTGAAATAAAATGATGAAACCAATATCCTGATTACTAACCATGTATTCAATATGGCCCTTGGGAGGGAGGGGGGTGCATATTACGAACAATAACAGGAAGCCGAATCAAAAGAAAGCACTGGGCTTGACAAACAAAAAAATGGTCTAAGGAAAAACAGCTAACGCGAGTTTGCTTCAATATGTGAAAAACTGAACATTTTCAGTTCAATTAAAACCACAGCCTCTTTTGCGCATTTCTATAATAATTAAAAAAAAAAAACATTTGACAATATGGTGCATTGATAGCACTGCTTTACTGACAGATGAGTCAACAGCAAGCGAAATATATACTTTAAAATTTGGAACTAGTTATTGCTTTTTTGAATATTTTACCTATTTCCTACATATCATATTGATTTATTAAGCTTTGGGAGGGGGGAGGGGGCTAATTTAATTTACCAGCAGGGAGCCACATTATCACTTTTTCCTCCATATAATTATTATATTTGAATCGTAGGAAAAAAGGTTCTCTTACGAACATTTCAATAAAGGTTACGCTTTTACTGTGTTACACGATCATAATAGAAGAAACAGATGAAGAGGATAAAAGTATTTTTTCCTTTATTCAAACTTACTACTAATTATTCAAAGCAATTTTGTTTAATATTTATAACGTGGTTTTAAATATTCATCAAATAAATTTAAATGAGAAAACACGTGCGAGTTTCTTAAGGTAAATGCTTATCCAGATTTACATTTATTTTTTTCTTTTTACATTTTTTTTATTTCTAAATTTCATCCAAAGGCTTGAGACGTTAATAACAGGGTGCAGAGTGGGAAAAAAAAGAGCATAAAAGAGGTCACTATGCAGAAAAAAAAAATAATAAATAAATAAAATAAAACATAAACACAAGTCCTATGAAAATGTCGCTCGGAGGGGATTTCATTTAACCTCCTCTTTTAGATAGGGTGAAGACAACATCGATTAGCGTTTGAAGGCGACGACTTGGAAGGTTGTGTTACAAACATCCATTTCTTTTTTCCCCAGCCAAAATACCATCTCGAACCACCCACGAAACGAAAAGGAAGCAACCAAGCACCCCCTTTTGCCGAGCCCGCCTACGAGCAATAATTCAACGAAGTAGTTGCTAAAGACTTTTCGACGAAAAAGCAAAAGCATTCAAAGGGAAATGCAAATGACAACGACGTAAATGCTTCTTTCCTCGCTTTCACTCCTTTTCCTCTTTTATATTTAACGCCCCGCAATCGGCTCGTTTTAAACATGCATTCTCATTCCTTGGGATTCAATGTTTAGATCGGGCTCGAGTGAGTTTGCTTAACAAAAAACTCGATTTATTTCAGTGACTTTAAAAGCAGAAGAACACAAAATTCTATTCATTTCGTCATACATAAATTCATCTTAGAATACATTCGTCACACACCCAGTTCGTCCCAGAAATCTAGTAGACACGTTCAAAATAATGTGTCAAATTGATCCTGGGATGAACTGAAATCTGACGAAATTACTCAGTTCTTAAATGAATACGATCGCTGAGGAAAACATCATGCAAGAAATAAATATGGAAAATTATCTACTAAAGAAATGAAAAGAATTCATATTCGCAATTTGCTAAGTCCCAATTGAGCTTATATGCATTTACTCATTATGGAAATTTACTTCACTTACTTTCAGAAGTTTGTAAACCACAGATTTATTTATTTAGGTGCTGAGCATCTCCCAAGGAATAATTCACTTGTTATTGAATAATTCACTTTGGTAAGGGATGTGGTGCATATTGAAATTGGTGCACTTTAACGCGTTACATCCCATTATATTGATTTTGATATTGGATAGTATTTTGTTCCAGGTCACTCGATTGTGTTCTATCAGAAATTTATGAAAGTTGTGTGCATATTTATTTATGACTGTTGATGGTTTTATCGTGTAAAAAATGTACGTCTATCTAATCACTTAGGAAATGCAATGAAAAATTTTTAATCAACTAACCTTTATTTTTACGTTTTTAAATAGTTAAAAATTTCTCTGTTCAATAAATTTACACCGAAAAATAGGAACAATAAAAACTATAATAAACATTTTTTTTACATCAGCCAATTTTATATATCTAAAGTAAAATAACTGTTGTACAGTATTATTGCCTTTTCCGTTTTTTAGTTTTATAAATTCGGTTAAAGTTAAAAATTATTTTAGGTATTATTTCTCTGTGCGCATATCAACATTTATTAAGGATACAAAAACAAAGAAGAAAGCACGAAGGTTTATATTTTCGTATCAGTTTCATTTCCTTAAAAGAGTTTAGGCAAAAGCGATCCTAATTTTTTTCCTATAATATTCTCCAAACAACAGGTAAAGATATTTACATGTGTTTGAAAAACTGGAAGGAAAAATTCTGTGACGTGGATTCTAACAAGGAACCACGAGTATAGTGGTCGACCTCTATACCAATTGGGCTATGACACACTCTGTACGTCCTCACCAAGTGTCTTAAAGACCACCAAGTAATCGAGATGGAAAAGCCCAATAGTAGGGCGAATCCAGACTTTCTGATGATTGGGTAGGAGAAATTCCCGATCTGTGAACCGGGTGCCCGTCCTACCATTGGGCTCTCCATCTTGACTACTTGTTGGTCTTTAAGACACTTGGTGACGGCAAAGGTGAACAGTGTCTGCCATAGCCCAATTGGTAGAGGTCAAGCGTGATACTCGTGGTTCCTTGTTCGAATCCAGGTTACAGAATTTTTCCTTCCAGTTTTTCAAATACATGTAACATGTAATATCATTACTGCTGTTTGGAGAATTAGGTCTAGTTCACATTCACTATTTCTTATTGTTTATGACGCCTACTAACTTCTTAAAACAGCACAGCATTCGATATTTTTACTGTTGATGATTTATCTTCAGATCATAAACCGGTCGCATATACTCGTCTTGTATAGGAATTTTTACTAATTTTGTATACGAATCTTATGAAAATATTTACACATACAAATGCCAGTCATACGAGCTGTCCTTTAATTTCAATGAAATTCAATTTTTAGCCAGAATTCAGACTTTCAAAAAGTTGACATGAAGTTTACAAATAAAATTAGGTTCTAAAGATAACTCAATAATATGAAACTTAATCGTTCTTTATAAAATCATCTGAAATCGACCTCTTTAAACCACGCCATGTTACTTAAATTGATTCTCTGAAGATCAATATACAACAATGCTGATGGAGCGATTCAGTCATGGGCGATCATAGAATTTATTTATTTATAAGAGTATTCCATTGGAATAAAAAGCTAAACGAAGAACATATAGATAGAACAGTTTTTCATCAATTTGGGTCTTAAAATAATGTTCATATAAATGAGAACGAAAACAAGACAGCCTATTAATAACGAAATCGTTTATGGGTTCGATTATTTGTATAATGAGCTCTTGTATATTAAAAAAAATTCTTGCGCAACCATAAAATGTACTTAATTCTTAAATGACTACAATATCACACGATTCTCGTCATATTTTCATTACTATTGATAAATATGAAAAGTTCAAATAAAAAGTATGATAATTTTTTTAAAAAAATGATTACTATTTATATCAACCTTGAAAGAATTTTCAATTCATACTTTAATGCCTGGATCAAACTTTACATTACAAACATTAAAATCTATTTGAATAATTACGACAACTACATATCAAAAACTACAAGTATAAAAAAGCCAAATTCCAGACTTTGATTCAAACAATTCCATTTTCTAAATATTCTTTAAAAATTCTAAATTCTAAATTGTATATTGGGTGGCCCAATTATTTAAATGATTCAAGAAAGTGTCCCTCTTTAATAAGAAAAAAAAATCCTTTTTTCATCCGGGATTCAGCACCTCAACAAACATCCGCATTTCAGACATTTTACAATCACCTCCTCCGGCTTCCGTTGTCTGCCGTTCTTTAAATAAACCGAAGCGTTTAATGTTCTATAAATACACCTTCATGCTTTTATACATGTATTACCATCGAAAATTCTAGTTATGCACATGGTGGTCGAATCTACTACGATTCCAGTTATTTCTTCCGCCATCCTTTCGAATTTAGGGTTTCACATTTTTTTTTTTAATAGAACGACTTTTTCCTGTTTAAAGTTAAACTTTAATATGAGTAATCCGAATTAGGTTCGTTTCAAAGTAGCCAATTTCTAGCATTCTTGATGAGTAAAATACAAAAATTATTCATAAGCTTTTCCCACGTTACTTTCGGTGTAAGAATTAATTCTCTCTAGTTACATAATCAGAGAGGCTTGAAACCTAATAAATGCTTGGAAAAAGCTTGAAGCAATTATTTTTACGAGTTTTCCTCTCTTTTTTGATTCTCAAGAATGGATTCAAAGCGAAGCAATAATCACATAAAAAAAAGAACGACGTTTGGCCTTCATTAAATAAAAAGAAAAACTAAGTGAACAAGGGAAAACGCTTTTCATGGTCTCTCGGCGCAAATTTTCGCTTCATAAAAATTTTAATGCCGAATTAATAATCTCCCTTAGTATTTTCCCATCACATCCTAAGATAGAATGTTTATTAATAAGTAACTTAAAAATAATAAGAAAGCGTTTTGGACTCTTAAAGCCAAAAGATAATAAAAAGGGTTAATGACCAGAGACAAGCTCTCATGCGTCACATTAAAAACGAAAACGATATATTTAGTGGGGGTGGCGGGAAGATATTAAAAAAAAATATTAATCGGAACTAAAATAACATCTGTCCTTTCATCAGCTATTTTACGAAAGGAATCAAGGAAGTTTAAACTCGCCCTCCATCATATTTCATTCGCTTTTTATCTGAGCTGAACGGCTTAGTGCGTTGGCACTTTAAAATAGATTCTAACACGATTCTACTCAGAAGATCGTTGCAGTTAAGTCTGCCTTACTTCCTAGCATCGAGGGCTGAAAAACTAAAAGGATAACATGGGATTATTTATTTTTCAACTGCGCCTTAAAATAGTCGGCGGCAATGACAGCGGGAGAAATGTTTTGTATCGGAAAACGGTTGACAGAGGCGTAAACAAACTCGTTTTACGTGATATCACAACTTCGCAGTTCCGGTATAAAGGGTTTTGCCAAAACACGCTCAAGGATCTTCAAATGTTTAAAAGAGATTACAAAAGACGAGCAAATTACATAAAGATCACGTTAAATCAACAGAACATAACGAAATTTGGCAAGCATCAAGTACAAGTATCCATCAAACTAAATTTTAGACTCTTAGGCATTGTAGATTTATCTTCTTAAAAACTCGTTCATTTTACGGTGCCATATTAAGCTAAAAGATATCTGTATAATAATATTTAATTAATTACTTAATTTATTAATTTTACGCCATTTCTGCAAGGTAATCTTTCATTCACAGGGGAATTACACGAAGGTGTACGAGAGAACTCTTTGGGAAGTAAACATGGCGTTGCGCGGCGGCAATAGGGCTCCGGAAATGAAAAATTGAAAAACATGGCAGTAAGAGGGGAAACAAAGTTAACGGCAATCGCCAAAGAAGTGCAGTTAGAGCACTGTCCTTAAGCACAAAAACTTAATTCTGCTGTGCAATTATTCGTTTCGAAATTTATAAGATGAGATAAGCATCCATGAATACTATTTTTATTTAAAATTATAAAGTACTGCGATGCATACCCCCCCCTCACTAACGCTACGTATCACTTGACATCCTTGCCCTCGTTTCACATGACGCCATCCCAGAAAATTTACGAAGATTACCGAATTAATTAATAAAATGAAATAATAAATTAAGGGAATGGTTATTAATTACAGTTTTGTTTTTTTTTTACTGGAAGGGAATTAGGAAGGGAATTACTAATTTTAAAAACTAAGTTTGTTTAGAAACTTGAGAAGCCATCCAATTGTACTTTCATTGCTTTCATGTGAAGTGGATACGTGCTTAATGCTGAGAAAAGGAAGAAAGAACTTCCGTCAAGTGCATTAATACACACACATACCGCTTTAACGATGGCTTTAACAATGGAGCCTTCGTGCTCAAATATTTTCGTTTTTGCGGTTTATTTCGAAAGAAACACAATTTCTTATTTTGCAAGAATCAAAAGTAGCTTTAGATGAGTAACATATTACAAGTTTGTGTGAATGTGTGAAGTACATGTTCGTGTACTTCCCTTGTCAGTATCGGAATCTCATAAGTGTCAATACCTCGTTTCCTTTCCAGCAAATAAAGTAAATATTTTAAGTAAACCGAGGATGTAAATGTAAATATTTTATAATAAATAAAATTCTAAATCTGAGATTATTAATTTCAATTCCTATAAGAATAGGATTACTTTCGATTATAAAGTTTTTATAATATAACAACAACAACAACATATCCAGAATTCAAATGCTTCTGTTTAGTAATTAGTCGGCATTATTTGTGCGATTAAATTTGCGGGCTGCAAAACAGCCCTGAAAATCCAACGGACGAAAAAAGGCAAAAAAAAAAAAAAATAGTGTTTGCAAGCTGATCTATAAAATTCAACAGAACCCAGTGAATTTGAATTTCATTAAACACAATGAAAAGTACACGAAAAACTCGCTATTATAAATTAAGTTTTAAATTAAAACAGACAAAAACAAGATGCGTTGGTTCGTCGTTATATCAGAGAAAGCCGCGTTAATTATTTCTGATGCTTCACAATACACGCAACGCCAAAATATTATTATTAATTTCTATCATTTCATGTGGAATAAATGCAAAGATTACAAAGTTTACAACATGAAGATCATGCAACACCAAGTACACTGAGAGCCAGTCACTGATTTATATCATTATAAAATACACATTTATAATTGTCTTAAATGATAGCAGGTGCATTCACGTGTTAGGCATTGACAATCATTTGATAGAGTCAACTCATCCGAGAGATTATTCCGTAATAATTTCTATTTCGTCAATTCTTCACCTTCCTGTCAACGTCAACATTAACATCTGTGATTCATCAACTTCTTCAATTCGTCAAATCTTCATAATCATAGATCTTCCTGAATTCTTCAGTTCATCAAGACTTAATTTGGTGACTTTTATTTTGTGTTAATTTACTTATTTATTTTATCATTAAAAGGAGATTTAAGCTTACATATTTTTCCATAATGTTGTCATACTATAAGGAAATTGTTTCTTATTTCAAATTTATAATGCCATGTATTCCCATATTTAAGGTCGCCAACCACTTAGCCACAAACAAAACCAGATGATTAGGATACTTAGGATGCTGACTAATTCACTTATTATTCCAATGGAGCAACATGATTTAAAATTCGGAAGATTATAGATACTGTAGATCTCAAAGAGTTTATATGCGGTTATAAGCGATATAAACTTATGTTAGATTATCATATGAGCGTATACATTGTATATGAGCGGGGCGTGATTATTGTTTTAACAGTTCAAATCAATTCAGGTAAGATCGATCATACACGTATCTTTCTAATAATATAAAAATTTGATAATCTTCAGAATTTTTTGAAAATCCAAACTTTATTTTAGTGGGTAGAATTATTAAATTTAAGGCTTATGACATTATAAATTCCAGTCAAATTTCGTGCTGATTTCAGATTTAAAATAAAGTCCATATTTTATGTTTAAAAATTTCTTATGTTAAGGAATTTATTACGCGTTGAAGTTCCTTTTTATTAAAAAAAAACGATTTACCAACTCAAAATCTTATGCTCAGAGCTTTAAATATTCAAACTCATTCAAGCGCTCTGCAGAGTTTGCACTTCAAGCAATTAACTCTGCTACCTAAACTTCTGTAAACTGAGGTAACAATACAATAGCTCCTAACGTGTCTATGAGTTGTTTAACTTCTAACGCGTCCATGCTTCTTAATTAATTCATACATTACTAATAATGATTTTCCATAAATTATCCTAAAAGAAGGTAATTAAAATCTTTATTCAAATGTCTAACGAGAACGTGCAGCATAGCTACGCTTCTGTATTTCATGACCAGTAGCTGGAATTTTTAAATTGTGGAGGAAATAATAGTTAGCTATTTTAATTAAAACTTTAGACAGAGCGGATTAATTAATTTACAGCTCCGTAAAATATCTAAAATGTCAAGGTTAGATTAATTTCATATCCTAACATATTGTAGAAGAAAACAACGTTCAGGCAAATTCCTAATCTTTGCTTGGTAAGCAAACCAGAATTGACAAACACAAAAGTAACTAAAGATGTAAATGAAATGAAATTAGGATTTTCGAACTAATTTTAGAATAATTCTTCCGTCTGCCAAAATTCCAAGACATTAATACAGCTAATGAAGCGAGTTCACAATACTACGGCTAGTCTACGTTGTTTGTAATCAAGTTGTTAAAGAGCTACAACTAACTTCGTATAGTGAATTTATTCTAGTCTTCTTTCAGGATCTGTTCGACTATACCATCCAAGCGAAGGAGCTCAACAAAGCAAAATATTATAGTCTCTCCTTTAGATTGCGTAATAACCGATACAACTGCCACTTTAGCAACAACACAAATGTAAGAAGAGGCTCTTAATGAGATTCCATTATATGTTGGAATTTTAAGTGGGATTCTGGAGCAATCTCGTCGCTAATAGAAGGGAACTTCGTGCAAAATTAGATGGCAATGCAAACGATGAAAAGGAGAGGAGAAGTACGACTCGAGTTGATCCCAATCCGTTTCAACTGGGCTCATATCTTCTCTGCATAATTAAGAAGGTTGAGGATGTTCGGGAAGAGAGGTAAAATAGAAAGTAGGAAGTGGAATAAGGCGTGGTAAAAGCGAGAAATTAATTAAGAACCGGTACTTTTAGATGCCGTGTGTGAGCCCATGCAGCAGGAATTCCTCGAGCGGATGAATTACGCTGAGGGTAATGTCTGTCTTAGGCCAATAAATCACAGGAAAAACAAGAATCAACCTTAAAACAGTAGAGAGAGCGTGGGGGAAGAAAAAAGGAAAAAAAATTTTGCCCCACTAGTTTTGTTTATGTTTTTAATAACGATGTTATTTTTACACGGGTAATAAATTTCGCACTTCCCCGTCCCACGTTGTTAGTTTTAAATTAAACTAAAATAAAGCATTCGAGACAGGGAAATATATTTTTAAAAAAACGCAAGAGCCACTTTTTTCTGAATATTTTTGCCCAAGTTTCGCTGATAAGCATGAGATAAATGTAACGGCCTGAATGAACGATCTAGATGGAGAAACGAAAAGAAACTGCCTTAGTGAGTTGATAATTTAGATTTTGACATAATAGAGGTCTTGAAATGAAAATATGACAAAAAATATTAAGATAAATACAGTGCCAAATAAAAATTGCAGAATTATGGGCCGGAGTCGGGAATTGGAGTTGAAATCACAAGAAACCAGATAAGAATGAGCAAGCTATCATTACCAAAACTTAATGAGGAGTATAAATTTGAAACAATATAAATGGGTAAATGTATCCGATAGCATGATCGGGTGCCTTAATTTAGATAAGAGCAATTTAGAATTCTCGAAGTAGAAGTTGGGAATTTTTGTTCTCCACTGCACAGTCTTGTAAAATTGGTTTGAGATCATAACAGATTAGTGAGAATTGCATCATGAATTCATAGGGATAAACATTTTACTAATGGTATTGAGATTGTAATAACGATACCTACGATGAGGGAACTTATAGAATATTCCAACGACTTTTGCCTAGGAAATGAATTACATGTAAATAAATTATACATATAAATGAATATCCCAAAAAACAGCACATCAAAAAAACGTTCTAGACAAAATATGTTCCGTTTTAATGACCATAAGAATTTTGAGAGTGCAAGGCAAATAATCCAAGATTAACTTAAAATTTTATTGATAACAACGTTTCTGGCAAAAGATTTCAACAGCTTAAGAATTTCTTTTGGAAAAAAAAGAAACCTAACAAGATGCATAATATCACAGACAAGATAAATGTTTTTCACCGAAATAGCCTACAAATGATACCAATACCTCAGAAGGACATCAGATTAAAACTTGCCAAGTCTGAATCCATTCTAGACATCTGTATTTTTTATAAAGAGATTAAGAAGTCAGAAAATAAGAAAAGAGTTTCTGTATACAGAATACAGAGCGATTCATAATTTCTTGATACATTTCCAAAATTCGCAACTCTGTATTGAACGATTGTGGTCTCCGAGATTGTCAAATCAGAGACAAACTGCCAAGTTGGTGTTCATAAATGAACTGCGTGTGCTCATCTTGCGTGACGCGCAGGCATCCAGGCTGATAACGGGCTTTGTTTTTCATTGTCGTCTGTCTTGGCACACTCATTTGAGTATCTTAACAATAATTAACGATTATGTGACGCGCTATACCAACGCCACTTAAAAAACAAAGCCTGCTGACTACGTCATCAAAAATGGGCCGACAATCCAACTTTCATTATTTACAATAAACGAAAAACACCGAACTTTTTTTTTTCAGATGGCTTGGCTAGGCTGTCTTCGTTTTGTTTGCGCGCGTTTATATCCTGTTTTTTTCTCATATATACAGTTTTATTTCATTTTTTACCGCTGTTTCTTGTAAATTACGATGAAGCTCATTTCTTTTGCTCAAGAAGAACCTACTCATTCTACTGTTATCAATTACGGATTGTACATCTCGCTACGGAAGACGCAATTATTCGGTTTTAGGAATCGTCGCTGGATGCCCAAGTTCTAAATGTGACTGTTTGTCGCCAGCAGGATACAACTTTCCTTATCACGAACATGTTTGGGACGACGACACTTCTTTAGGAGTTGTGATAGAGTTCTCACACTGTAAGGTGAAATGGAAGCGTTCACTTTAACGCGATCAACAGGTAGGGATAGGTAGGGAAAATTTTTTTTAAAATGCTCTAATTTTCTTAAATCCTGGCACTTCAACAATAGGTTGTAACGAGCGGTTGCGAGCAGGCTTGAGTGAAAAAAGGCATTTCACAGATCGCGCATGAGGGTATAAAGTATACTATATCTATGACGTCCCTACTTATTGAACGCGATAAAGTGAACACTTCCATTTCACCTTACAGTGTGAGAACTCTACATGCTTCGGATTGCTAAACTACACTGATTGGAAGAAAGTAATTGGGCACCTCGCACAGTGCGTTTATTTGCTTTTATTGATAACAGCTAATTTCCTGTTGGCCCCCCTCTGGCTGCAATCACGGCGGCCACTCTCCGGGGCATGCTTTCCACAAGAGTACGTACGACCCCCACAGGAATCTCCCGCCAAATGTCCCGTACAGCCGTCCACAGTTCAGGTAGTGTTTTGGGGAGTGGGCTACTACCCCTCAACCGACGCTCGACTTCATCCCACAGATGTTCGATGGGATTCAGGTCGGGGCTCTGGGCTGGCCACTGCGTTCAACATTATTATCGGCATACCATTGCAGGGTATGAGCTGCAACATGTGGCCTGGCATTGTCGTCTTGGTACAGGCATGGCTCTAGACCGTAAGTTTGCCAAAGGGTTGGGAGAACGGAATTGTCCAGGATGGTAGTGTAGTCCGTAGCCCTCATGGTGCCTTCCACCTTCACTACCGGGCCTACGCCGTACCACGAAAAACAGCCCCACACCATAATTCCTCCTCCGTCGAACTTCACTGTTGGGATGATACACTCAGTAAGGAGCCGTTCTCCAGGTAAAGGCCACACACAAACTCTGCCATCCGATCGAAACAATGTGAAGCGGGATTCATCGCTCCAGAGAACACGTTTCCAGTCCTCAACGGTTCAATTTTTGGTTCCCTGGCCCATTGCAGTCTGTTCGTTTTGTTCGCCGGTGTGACTAGCGGCTTGTGGGCTGCTGCTCTGCCGTGATAGCCCAGCATGTAGGCCTCCTTTCGGAGGGTCTTGGTGGGTACGGTGACATCCAGATGCGTGCTGGAATTCCCCGGCGATGGTGGTCATCGTCGAACGTCGGTTCTTCCGTATCTCCCGCTACAGCTCCCGACGGTCCCTGTCGGTCAATGCGGGTGGACGACCAGGCCTTGGTGCATTCGTACAATGTCCATTGGTCCTGTACTTCTTCAGCACATACGCCACTGTTGATTTCGGGTGGTTCCGGCTGCTGGCAATCTCTCGTATGGATGCGCCTTGGAGCGACATTCCAACCAGGACACCTTTTTCGAACTCCACCTATCGCGGCATGATGCTTTAGTTAGAGTCAATGGTGTTGTCTGATGAAAATCTTTGCATTTCCATACAGTAGTGACGTGTTTGGTAGCGGAAAGGTCCATTTTTTGCTGGGTGGATAGGTGTCCAATTACTTTCTTCCAATCAGTGTATCTACGCTTCATGCCGCCGATATGCTTCGCGGGTAATTTAGAAGATAACCTGTTGCCGGCATGCAGATGATAATTATTCAATGTTCCATTTATTTGTCTTCCCCAATTTTCATAAGGCAAACCATTCTATGCTCTGTATGCTCCCGTTTCAGCCCAAAAGCCACAGGTATTGATGATTGTGATGTGTCGACCCAGTGTGTTGATGTTCGCAGCCGCATTGGTTAGACGACGTCACAATTCGGACACATTTTTCTTTTGAGTGTGTGTGAAAAACACCGGTGATCTCTTAGCCAGACATCTTTCGACTTGGGATTTATTTTACCAGCTCTTTATGTTGTTGCGCTCACAGTCTGAATCCTCGTTCTACAGTCACCATTGAATTCGTTTTTACGTAGTCCAAAGACACAAAACGCCTTCGAACGTTAGGAGGCTGCCATATTTGGTTACACCTGCGCCAAAGGCAAATGATGAATACAAAGACGAGGTGGTCAGCTTGAGGGAAAAACTATTACTTTGTTTTGACATCTAGGAGGTTACCGTCCTTCATTTCGTTACAAAAATGCGAATTTTTAAAATGCGTCAAGATATTATGAATACCTGGCTACGATAGAGTAAAGATTACCTTATCTGTTTGTATTTAAGCGCATGGTTTTTCCCCATGTTAATGATAATAATGTCATAGCTGGCTTATTCCTTGCAAGAGTTTGTTCTTAATTCTATTAAAGTTTTAATATAATAAAGAGTCCTCTCAAAATAATCCTTTCATTTTTCCAGCCTAAACAAGACTGGATATTTAGAAAAAGAATCTTTTTATAGCGAATAGAAATAAAAAAAAAATCCTAACCTAATACAATTACCTTCTTTGTTAAAACTTTTTTTGGGCTTTAAAACACCTCTCGTCATTCATTCGTATTTTTTTCCCCTTACTGAAGAATGGGAAAGTGTAGTTAGTTTCTTCTTTCGCGAAGGTAATAAATATGTAGCTAAATGACTCGTGCACGCGACCAATTAGAACTCCCCATCTGTTACTGAAGAAAAGGACTCAAGTCAACTGGTTCTTTGTTCGACGGCCGAAGCCATTCATTGGCTGACACTTTTGACCGGCTGCACGAAAGCTCTTCTTGACACTTACCGTATACCGCCACTTCTTCCAAAAAAGAAGGGGAAAAACCAACTTCGGAGAGTGGATTAATTAAATGGACGGTAATTAATAATGATCACGGCGGAAGAAGAAAGCTGGCAAAGAAAGACTGCACTACGGACGTTTTTGCATTTTATCTAAAAAACCAACGAAGCCCTACAGGGATTTCTCGAAAAGATGCTTCTCTTTTAATTGTATAAAATAAAAAAGCAATAAAACGTGCTTTATAATTCTGAGTAGCCTAAGGAAATCACTTTAATGTTATTTTCCCAAAATATTTTCCTGTCTGTGTTAACTTTCGCCTGCCATATAATGATCTTTATACATTCAAGGCTAGACAAAAACCAGTAGACTAGTAAACAAATGCTACTAATTATTCAATAGCCTATTAAAATATAATGGTAGCCATTCGGTTATTACTTGTAGTTTACAGAGCGAACTGCAAAAGCTGAATACCTTTCTCCAAAGATAAGCTGAGATTCAAAGAATTTCTGATGAACAAATTCTCAGTGTACATAGCTGTTTTTATTGTCGTTTCTTTCTTGAATTGATGCAATATAATAAAAACTCGTAAAGCTTTTTGATGAATTTCTTAAACGAAGTATTCTATATCGATGTTGACTTAAAATAACAGTTTACAGCAATATCCAAGATCTTTTAATGATGAGCGACTGCTTCATTACCAATAACATTGATTTTGTTCCTACGATCCATTACAATACTTCAACCTGTTTCCAGTGTTGCTGGTGTCCAAGGCATCTTGAAAAGGCACCACTGGTACAATAAGGTCCGACACACAAAATTAGAAACATGACATTATTGTAGTGTTTCGAGTGTTATTTATTTTTAAAATGTTTATGTAATTAAAGATGTGGTCTGTCACTTCTTGAATCTGGAACGTATTTTCTTGTCCCAAACTATTAGAAACACTAAAGAAATAATAGCTAGGCAAATTAGAAAACACTTTGGGTAAGATCATTTCAGGGGGCAGCCATAGCCCAGTTGTCTCGTCTTGCTCAATGCAATGGTGGAGTTAAGCAACCTTGGGCGCGGCTGCAATGAGCACTAGGTTGGGTGACCACCTGGAAATTTCCATCTCCCCCCGTGCTTCGGAGGGCACGTAAAGCCGTCGGTCCCGGCTGCTGCGACCATCATACAGCAGTCGTTAAGATATAGGGATGGCGCAAAACTCCCTCGAAGGGATAGAGCAGGTATATATTATTCAGGAAATAAGAAAATATTGCAATGGGGGGCAGTAAGGACCTAATTGCTCGGGAGAAGGCCATGGTTGATGCTTGGGCTATAG
The DNA here is from genome assembly GCA_023313115.1 of Rhysida immarginata. Classification (NCBI taxonomy): domain Eukaryota; kingdom Metazoa; phylum Arthropoda; class Chilopoda; order Scolopendromorpha; family Scolopendridae; genus Rhysida; species Rhysida immarginata. The sequence goes on along the minus strand of JAHWFO010045454.1, from coordinate 1,667,784 downwards.
AAAATGTTCTAGCTGCAGAGATTGCAAGTCGAATGGACAGAGGAAGGTCCACGTTTTCAAATTTTTGAATGGTCAACGAAGTGCGGCTGGAAAATCCAATTCTGAACGAAAATCTGTAGCAACATCTCAAGATATACAAAGAATTTTTCATTTAGCCACGAAAAAGAACCTGTCGAGCCGGAATTAGATAATCATATGTCAAGGAACAAAGCGGTAATGCGGAATACAAGCAAATGAAGCCACAATCAGAGCTTCAACAGAGACATATTGAAGCAAGATTGAGGTCGGACGGACTAAAGAGTTATTGGCATGATTTAAGAAAAGAAGAGCGTGACTTTTCTAAACGAGTCCAAGGAGGAGGATCGGTGATGGTGTGGGAGGGATTTGCGTTTGAAGGAAAAACACCATTGACCATTATAAGTGGAAGGATGGACTCCAAAAAGTACCAACTGATCCTGGAAAGCAACGTGATACCACATACAAAGTACCAATTGAACCCATCGCAAACCTGTGGGGAATGATTAGCCAGGTTTTCGAGCCACAGTCCTAGCCATCATTACGTTATAAACCCTCCAAAACCTAAATGTCACTATATTTTGTGACCGAAAACATGCTCTAGATTGTAAAAGTGATCAACCATATCTTTAATTAACCAAATATTAAGTTGAAATACATGTTATAATTCAAGTTATAAGCTGTTTAAAAAATAAATAACGCTCGAAACACTATAATAATGTCATGTTTCTAATTTTGTGTGTCGGACCTTATTTTGCAATAGCTGAAATAGTTTCCGAGATATTACATAAAGAAAATTCTCAATTTTCAAACTGCGTTTTCAACAATAAGCTAACTTCTAAGAGAGAAAGGCGATTTTGGGATTTCTTCTGTGGAACGCATTGCAGGAAATGGTTTATATTAGGAAAAAAACCCAACTAATTTTCGATATGACTTCTCAAGGTAATTTCATAAGTCTAGCTGCAATAGTTTAATAACTTCTACTATACGATAACTTCTAAGACAGAATTGCCATTTTGGGAAATTTTTTGTGGAACGCCATCGAGGAAATGGTTTATATTAAAAAAATCTAATTTTTGGATAGATTTTTCAAAGTAATTTCATAATTCATAGATATTTGTTCCTGTACCCGCTGTTAATAGTAATAATGCTATTAACAATCGACAATTAATTTACTCTCCACCCATAGGGTAGTTGCTTTTCGCTTTCCGAGTAGTTGTACTGCTCGTCTGTGGACTGTCCTTATTTGCTATTTTCCTGTTTTGAAATTTATCGAAAACTTTGTGCTAACAATCCCGAAATTACTATATGAGAGGATCATGAGTGAGCACGACTATCTCCAATCATTACATAGATGTCGAAAACTGAGCATCATGTAAAAGACCACTTAATGAAAACACAGTAATAATGAGTAGTAGCAAGCAATCTCGTATAGCCGTATTATAGCCAAATGCAAATTCGGGGCAACGAACTTAGGAGGCACGTTTGATATAGTAGGCTATTCTGTTAAAACCACTTTTAATTTAAAAGGGAGTGCAGAGTTAGACGAGAGAAACGAGATGGAAAATGGGGAGGAAAGGATTTTATAGTTATGAACCTCTCAAACCCCATTGCATTGCAAAGAGTCGACGTTAAAATATGCAAATTTTCCAAACTCCTTCGAGCGAACTTACTTTTCAATTAAGGATCAAGCACATTAAAAAACGATATTAAAAGAGGTTCAAGAAATTCATGTTTACCGCCTACATAGGCAAGAAAATAAAAATTGAAGCGAATAAATTGAAGCACGGAAATGCCTTTCAAAGTCACACCTTTGTATGGTTTATTAATTAAAGATGAAATTTCAATGGTTGTTGTCAATAAGGAGAATGAACATCGATAGGCTGCAAATTCACACGGTTGACTAAAATCGATAGCAGTTGTGATGAAGGTCCAGAACGGGAAACCTAATATCCCCAATAACATTGATTTGGTAAAGTGAAGAAACAACCTGAAGTTGAAGCAATCCGTCAATAACAGCTTGAACGTACAATAGAACGAGGTTCACCCAGATTGCTTTACTATTAAAATGAAATACTATTGTAAAGATGATTATCTCAAATGTCAAACTCATTTATGTTATGAGAACGCGCTTACATATAAAATACACTGAACCTATAGTAATATTTAAGTGAAAATAAACGCTTTTATTTAATAAATTGGTTAATATCACCTTTAAGAAGCAAAATGTTTATCTATTTTTCAAATAGACTTCTTTCTGCGGACCTTTCATGCGGCAGCCAAAAATTCAAAAGATTCATTTCAAAATTATTTCATGAATGGGCGCATCGTCAACAGAGCTCTCTTGGAAATTCCATTTAAAGTAGAGATAGCGATAAAAATCAAAGCCAATACTAATTTGAATGCTTTAGTCTCCTTAAAGTTAAGCAGAAAATTTCCCAAATAAACAAATCGTTTAGTATCATCAAACGATTATGCTTTCGACAAAATAAGAATAGTAAATGAATGCCTTCTTCCTTTTAAACATTTTCTGCAGAAAATAGGAAATTCCGTTTTCCCTTTAAAGCCACCCCCTCTTTATTTACTACATTTTTTTTTAACTCTTCCACATTTCACCGCGGCAACATGGATTCTTTCTCACGAAAGTTGGCCGAAATAATAAAACGCCGAATAATGGTCTATAAAAAAAGGCCTAAGGAAAATGGAATAAACTGCTATGGTTATTTGAAAAGTTTTAAAACACCCAAAGGCATCGAATATCCAAAGACGACCATGTTTTCATTTTTTTTCTCTACCTGGACTGCCGATAACAAAATGCGACACATCAACATAATCATACAATATTTAAAGCAAATTTCAGATCATTTTAAATGCTCCGATGGAGCAGAAACGCAGGGGAATATACAGGAAAAAATATTGCAAAGAAAATGAAGTGATTATACGAAAATACACTTATAATCTGTAAATAGCTATTAAAATGAAAACAAAACGCCATCATAATGCGTAGATACATTCTTCCTGTTTCTTTTCCAATGTATTTCAAATTCTTTCCGAAAGGCTGGAACATTAAATTAAAATGGCTGCTGCATTCGAGTTTCGTCAGAAGCAACGTACTTTAATTGAGTTTACTGTAATTGAGTTCCTTGTGTGAGATAATAAGAAAAGGAGGTTACACAGTAAAATGTATGGGGGTAAGGATAAATTGTGTGATTGAAGACGACGATTCGCTTGTTGCATTGCGAAGATGCCAATGAATGCTTTTATCGAGTAGACATTTAAAGATGACATACGAGTATTTTAAAAGATGAGGATAATATAAAAAATAGACTTCTTCCTAATGATCTAGACAAGCCTGCCACGGAATTAGAAACTTTATGAAAATACGATATAAATAAATAATTCCTTAATTTAATGCAAAAAATCAAAAAATTAAAATTAATCATAAAGTAATAAAGATGATGAAAGTCACTTTTTTGTCCACAATTTTGGGTTAGATGGTATTCAATTTTAGATCTACATCACGTCCAAATGATGTCCAGATTGATGTCCAAATTGATGTGAATTTTTCTGATGATTTTCACTGATGGTCCAATTTTTAGCACAAATTTTTAGGTTGAAATCCAAAATAAATAATTTTTACTGATGATGACGTTGAAATATAGATGGCAGAAGTTTTTTTACAAATTTACAAAATAACGTTTTCAGGGAGCAGTTTTTCCTCTATCTTTCGTTTTTTAAATAATAAAAACAATAAATAATTTGAAATAATTTAAATTAACAATGTGAAAGAAAGTTGATTTTAAATTAGCTAACAATGGAGATATGTAACATTTAGACATCAATCTGGAATCATCTTTATTATTTTATAATTAATTTTAATTTTTTTTATTTTTACATTAAATTAAGGAAGTTATTTATTAATAGCGAATGTTTCATTAAACTACTACTTCTAATAATTTATGAAAATCAATGCAAACAAGACTCATGGTGCATTAATGCAACTTACGCAACCACGCAAACCGTAAGTCGATTAACAACTACTGTACACTATCTACCCAAAAGTAATTGGACACTTTCGATTTTAGACGTTTTATCGAATATTTAGAGAAATACTTGACGAATTATCCTGAAACTTCAGGGGTGTAAGGAGCATGTTACACCAACATATTTCAGAGAAGAGTTTGTTCCGAAGGCAAATAGGGGGAACCAATAAAATAATGTTTGGGATCACCTTGTAAAAAATAATGCTTGAAATGCATTGTAGCTGTTGCATATGATTAGGAGGCTTCTTTTATTTATCTGTGTTCATTTGTATGAGAATAGCACGTGTATTCATGGAGATATAAAGGTTTCTTAAAAAAAAATATATAGAAATTTTTTCCTAAGTGCTTTGTTTATAACATGCTGGGTTTTCAACTCAATGCAATGCCATTATCAGGAAACTTGACAAACTACAGTAGAGACAACACCCTGCAATCAGAATATAAAAATATTAATGATACTATGATGATATTAATATTATTTCTTTATCTAGTTATTATGATACTTGACAATATGGACATTATGGAAGTTATTCAAAATGTCTTTTGCATAATTTATTAGCTAAATGTATAGAGCTACTCTTATAAATAGCCCAAGCAAATATCGTGAAAAATCAGATAGATATCGTCGATAAAATGAGTTGAATTTCAGTTGTTCTCAAAAAGCGTAAAGAGACGAAAACATTTCGATTTTTTTTAAGAAACCTTTATATCTCTATGAATATACGTAAATACAAATGAACACATAAGTAAAAGAAGCATCTTAATCATATGCTACAGTACAACGCATTTCAAGCATTATTTTTTACAGGGTGATCCCAAACATTACTTATTTGGTTCACTTTGTTGCTGGTTCCCTATTTGCCTTCGGGACAAAACCTCCCCTGAAATATTTGAGGTGTAATATGCTCTTTACATCCTCGAAGTTTCAGGATAATTCGTCAAGTATCTTTCTAAATATTCACTAAAACGTCTAAAATCGAAAGTGTCCGATTACTTTAGGGCAGATAGTGTATTTAGAAGTAGTGCATAGTGGTAACTGACAGTACTCATTGTGACAAGGGGAAAAGGAAAAATCTATTAGTTTGAAAAGAAACTCCTTGTAGATGCCCATCTTGTTGGAGCCAAGATTTCAAAAAGACTGCCGGATTGAGCGGAATGTCACAGGCGAGATATCTGACGTGTTCAAGGCGTAGAAACATAATTCACACTGACAGTCTAAGAGAACTAATTGCCATAGAAAATCGATATGTGATGACAGAGATGGTCATCATCTGAAAAGAAAAGAAAGAGACGAGCCAAAATATTTAATACTGATGCAACCATATAATGTCGAACTATGCGCAGGAAATTGCAAAGAATTGTTAGAAATAACTGCATGTAAAAACGGAAAAAATCAATTTTTGAGCAAAATAAAAACATTTGTCTTGAATGGTATAAGGCAGCTTTTCTCAACTTGTGCTCCGCGGAGTCTTAAGGGGTTAACGTGCAATTCTCATGAGTTCGGCGGGCGCTCCTGGAGAATAAATAAAAATTATTGAACATATAAATAAATAAATAAATAAATAAATAAATAAATAATAATAATAATAAAATAATTATTTCGGCCTTTCGCACACCCGCTGTCCGAGTGGTTTCTTGCCTATGGGTCTCCGCCATAGAAATTGCTTCTAAAAAGGGCTCCGTGAGTCATAAAAGGTTGAAAACCGCTGGTCTAAGGAATGACTTCACTGAACAAGATACTACCAAAATGTCATGTAATTGGACAGTCATGTTACCCCGTTTAATACGGATGTTCAGTGAGGGTGTACTTTGAATCAATAGATCCTGCTTGCCTGGTGCAAAAAGCCCAAGAATCTAAAGAAGATATCATGGTCCGGAGTTTGTTCTGCTGAAATGAAGTAAATTCACAGAAAATGCTAAAAGGTCATGTGAAACTCAAAACTTTACCCAGATATTCTAGCAGATCAAGTGTACACCGCAACTTTACACTTCTTTCTAGAAGGAGGTAGATGATTCGCAGACAATTGTACATTCCAATGTGTAAAAAAATTGTTCAGGAGCATCAGAGCGATTTCCAACATCTGCCCTGGCCCTTTCTGAATTTGCACTCAAACACTTTTTGGAGTTCATGCCGAAATGCATACGTACTGTAATTCATTGGAAATGAGTCAACACTATTAATAATGGGTTGAGATATCTACTCACGATGAAACCACTAAGAAAGAAAGACTTTAAAAAATGGAGCATTATTTTTGGAGCGAACCTTGTATTTAAAAACGACCCCTGTTCTCCTCTTCAACGCGAAATGCAAAACAGCTCAATGAAATATTTACAGAATAAAAAAGCAAAAACTAAAGGGCGAATCCATTCTTCATTAATGACCTCGTCGTCTTGTTTGCATTATTCGTCTATGATAACGATGCAAACAAAGGTGCGGTAGACGTTTCTTTAGGTCTGACACAAAGAGATTTATATATATTCATGGAGAAAAATTTGTCTTGGGCACGTCGATGACCTCGAAAAAACAGAAAAGGCTTAAAACTGAATCTATCGCAAACACACCTGACCTCGGACACTACGGAAAACGTGAACCTTGGACTGCAAAAGCTTTGTCTTCGTTTAAAGCTCAATATTGGAGGAAGGGGCAGGAAGAACCATACACTTTACAAAGAATTTTTATATATAGTCTAAGCGATCTATATTTCAATTGAAATTTAGCTTTATTAATCTTCATGGAAAATATTTTATATTATTCCCTAATGAAAACAGTTTTTTAAACAAAAACTGCCTTTATTCTGAATTTTTTTAAAATATAAGCTCTCCATGGTGACTGCGACACTGAATTTTGATATGAAAATAATTAAACATGAATATCGATCGCAATTATTAATGAATGCCACGGGATGGTGCTAATTGATCGTAGGCTCTAAAGAGCTTATGTGCAAAGCCTCTTTAGCAAAAAGCTTCCTAGTCGGAAAAGGTTAAAGATTATTTTTATTTCTTTTATCTAATATACAATCAATAATAAATAAAATTTAATTTTTAAACTCAACACAAGAGTGAATCAAAAATCTCTAAACCGAAAAAATATTCTTTGCCAAAGGAAGATGAACTGACATCAATCTGCATTGACGATAGCAGCATTTACCGACAAATTCCAGACTTCTACCTCCAACACTCTACATGATTCATATCAAACACAGTAGAGTTACGACGATTGGAGAGAATTATCGATGCCGCCATTCAGCCGGAAGTCCTTTGTCAAGCTCAAATAGATCGAGAAAAACGACTGACACATTGCTTGTATTCTATGAAGCAGGTCCCATTTATCCTATGTTTCTAGATTTTTAAATCACTTTTGTAGATTACATTTCAGTTAAGCACCACTAGAAGTATGATGAATGATGCAAAAATAATTACAGGGTAATTCTAAATGAATGAAACTACTTAACGTGCTTAATACAAATGACTAATTATTATAGAACCACAAACATATCACTGAATAGAAAAACTCTCAAACGTAACAAGGATAAACTACAGTGACATGCTCGAGCAGTTCCTGATCCGACAATTAGATGAAAGCCCTGTTCCAACAATATAATACACTACCCATTATCACAATGCCATCAGCTAGTATCTGAATGACTACCTGATTCACCGCTGGATTGTAATCTGTAGTACTACCTACTATCTGTAGATCATCTACCTACTAGATCATCTAACTTTAATTCAAGTAATTTTTTTGTGTTTATGTTTTCACTTGAACCACGAATTACGATGGAGAAACGCTGCTGCCAGACGATTTTATGCTGGCCTATGTATGGAAAGAATTAGACTATCGCTTGGACGTTTATCGTGTGATACGCGGCTCCCTTATTGAATACTTTGTATATAATGTAATGTAGGCATACTTTACTATTGATCTGTAATAAATAATTAAATACTTTGTAGTAAAGCCTAAAGCAGTTTTTTAAGCATACTTTTAAACGTTATACGCAGACTGGATATCATTTCCGTTCTAACAAAGGGGAGAGGAAAGGGGATCGTGGCATTGTACGAGATGGTATTAGGCTTCACGAGTTTGCGCAGGCGGTGTCAGCCGTTCCACGTGCTCCTGTCAACCGAAAGGTGGCCTTGTTGTCAGGAAAAAAGATCACGTGACCATCTTCAACCCACACACGCGTCCGCCCACTCGTGACCCCAACCCACCTCTTTCACCGTGAACGAATTCTAATGCTTCGCCGGTGCCCCTACTTTTCCTTCCTGTCTCACCTTCTTTATCCTTTTCTTTCTCTTCCTTTTGAGAATCTTCCTTCTGTCGGTCAGATTCAAATTCATCTTCTGCTATGAATACAGATACAGCGCATTTACATACACACTATTCCAATCTTATTTCGTACTCAAATGCCGTCAAGCTATTTTTCTCGCCCACTCATCGACGTCATTAGTTTTGACGCAGTATTAATTAGCTCCTGAGAGATTATTTGGGTCATTGCGTGAGCGCTATGTCTAATTAAACCAAAAATAATTAAAATCCTCTATTCATTTTTTTCAATGTTTTTTTTTAAACCATAAACACAAAGAAAGATGAAGCAATTTTTAAGTCTATTTACAGCAAAGCTAAATTAAGATTTAAATATACAGAGTGACGATGTTTTAAAATATATTTGATCTTATCGCCATCTTCAATCATTACATTTGAATGCACTCCCAGCAATTCGATTTGATTGATTACGCTGTCTCCACAACGTGCCGAGGATGTGTAATAGTCAGTGCGAAAAAAAGAGGAAGAAAAAAAGGACAAAAAAAACTAAGCAAAAAAGAAGCCAAGGCCTGAAAAATCTGTCACCTTTAATGGAGGTCAATCTTCCAACTGGTTTTTTGGCAACTGCCATTACAGTCACGTGACAGCGGGACATCTCACTCCAAAGAGCGATGATGATAAATGCTGTATCGGAAAGGATCGTGACAGAATCAACGGAAGAGGAAAATCCTTTATCGGTCCCTCTGTCTGTCTGTCCAAGAGTGGGAACGACGTTTCTTCTTCCTATTCGACGATACTTTTGAACTTGGAGACTTTTCTTTACATTTCAGCTTCTTTCTTCTTTCCTTTTTTAATAGTTTTTCTCTTTTTTGTCAGATCTAATCCATGTCATACAGATTTTGCAAAACCCTGTCACGGAATTAAATGGCTGTAGCGTCGAAAGAAAAAAAAATCCTCAAACGAATTCTCACTAAAACGCTCGTGCAGTTCAAATTATGTCAAATTGGTTTAGTCTGAGATTAACAATAATATATGAAATCAAAAGACCCCCCCCCCCCCTTCCAAACTTGTAATTTACACCGATTAACTTAATACCTAATTACAGCTTAAAGGAATTGCCCCTTTCATGTGTAAATGTAAAGAATACATGAATAGCAAATGAAGCTTATAAGAAAGTATAGAAATAGAATAATACCATAGGCTTCAGTTTTAGTGATAACCAGCAAAATGAGGTATTTGAGTGCCTTAGAAAGATTAGAATAAGCATTCCCAAAGAATCAATCGTAACAACCAATGAGCCTATGTCAATATGCTAAGAAGAACAAGAACCCATGCCTTTTTGTGGACCAAAGACTGACGATTGGAGCATATTGGACCTAAGATGAATCAAGATTTCTGCTGCGCTATGCAGATAGGAGGGCCAGAAGTTGGCGAAAACAGCTTGGAACTGTGGTACTAGTCTTATATTGATAGCATTATGGTATTGGAAGAGTTTATAGCGAAGCAAACCAGATTCCCTTATACATTGAGAACGTTTTCATCCATCATGGCTACTCTTTTCTCCTGTGGAAACTGACATTATCACAGGACAACGCACCAATAGATCCGCAGTCACAAAATGATTAATGGAACATGACAGTAAATTCACACTGTTAGATTGGCCTGCACAATACTTAGACCTTAAGGGTAGAAATTTACGGGAGCTGGAAAAGACTGTTCGAACTTCTTTCGAATCGACAAGATTTAAGTCATATGGACTTCGTGTGGACTTATTTTAACAAAATGTTCCCAGACGCCTCGTATAGTCAATGTTTTGACGTATTCAAACTGAACTGAACCCAAAAAGAGAGTCTATGCGTTGAGTCTTTCTATCAGATAACAAATCCGTATATCTCCATCAATAAAAGTGAATAGAATTTCACTAAATGTATCAAGTGCGTTCACTTTATCAGGTGCATGCTCACTGTAGAAAGAACAGTTCTAATTAGGAGGTGGGTGGATAGTCATGTAATCGCAGACAATGATATCTAATCAAACAACTTTTAGCAATTAACATGAGTTACCCAAGTATGGCTTCGATGCTACAGGAGTTAGGTTCAGAATTTATGAAACTGCCAACATGTTGGACCTTTTTCTTCTAATTGTTACTCGTGTGTATCGAGTAATATCAAAAAGCGTCAAGCTTAATATGGACATTAACTCATCCACGAGAAGGCCGAACGGCGCTTGAAGAAGATGCCCAGTCGCATACGAACTATTATACAACCTCATTAGGAATGGGAGGTGCTGGAAACTGTAATTATAAAATAGCCTCTTCGACTGCGTAAAATAGGTTGAATGGAATCATTACGATGCTAATTTCCAAGAAAACAATAAACTGAGTAACTTGCATTACTGACCAATTCCTTATTTTAATTTTGTATTGTTTTTAATTTTGGACTAAAGACCACTTTATTCAAAAATAAATAACCATATTAATAAAATAAACTCTGAAGATAGAACTAAACAGAAAACAGTGCCATTTACAGCTTTTAAAAGTGGAGCTTTGCGTGTCGGCTTCTTCCTCTCCCACCTCGTTCCACGTCGCAACATCAATTAACCAAGAGCCACGCGACTATTAAAAGCTGCGCAACAAACGAAGAAGACAAGATCGCCCAAGAGACGGCCGGATAATTTCGCACACGACGGATGATAACAGCCAATTAAAACCGACCGTTACAAAGGAGGTCAAAGGCGGCTATAGAATACACAAGCACGCACGAGAGTACACCTTCAAAAGTTATGAAAAGGAGACCGACGTTCGCTTCCGCAGTTTTCGTCTACGACGAAAGTTCCTGCACTGACTTCTTAACTCAATCGGAAGGAGAGAGAGACAATTTGCTACTCTTGTTCTAGGCGTGGTTGCTCTCTTTGGCGTACGCAAAACTAATACATTTATGAAACAATCGTTCAGTAAGATATCAAAAAGCGTCAAGATAATTTATGAAACGCTGTTCTAGAGTTTTGAAAACTTAAAGATAAAATAAAATTTAACCTCCAGAGAAAGAATATGCACGTAACTTAGAACAAAATGGTTCTCATTCCAAAATATTCGGAGACCTTTCCTCATAATTTATTAGGTGATACGCAATTTGTTTTTCTAAACTTAAGCTAGTTATATTCAGGAGGTTCTCACAAATCGACAGCGAGGAAAGTCAATTTTCTAAGATAATGCACTTAGCTAATTAGCATGACATCAACACTATCCAAATAAATAAAATCATATGACAGGATATGAAGAGAGTGTTTGAAAGTATAGAAATTGTAAATTGGTATTTGATAGGCAGATAGGTTAAAAGATAAACTAAATATTCATTTGAAACCGGACACCTGTGGCGCTGAACATACCCTTATTTCCAAAGCTGACCTTTACCGTAGTAACAGTTCAATATCTGATAGCAGGGTAGCTGCATGTGCGCACTCTTTTTTTCAAAGTTTCAACCAACTGATAACGTGTTTTTGTATGGTCTAATTAATCTCACAGACATTCTTTAAAAACTGAAGTCGGGATTTTGAGTTGGTCAACTTGTACATTCCAACTTATCTTCAAATCAGACGGTAACAGCTCATTGGAATTTGGACATTCGAATTGCTGCTAGTGTCCAGAAAGTGTTGGATGTTCATGATCCCGTCAATTTGACTAGAACAACAATAAGAAGTAAGACCAAACCATCACACAACTACCGTCCAAATTTGCTGCGGGTAAACACACTTCGGTAGATGCCGTTCTTCTGCCTTATACACAACCTTTTCCGGTTTTACCATCTGATTGGAAAAAGGTGTAGAGTTACTCGTTGCTCCACATTACCCCTTTCCGGCTTTATATTGGCTGGCAAAGTCTTTCTCTGCACCAGGCGAGACGAAGATTCGGAGTGACAGTGGTGATCTTGGATAGTGGGCAGCAGCACCAGCAGCCAGAATTTTGGGGGAAAAAATGGTGCTTCCTGAAGAACCTACTATAGTCCACCACTTCTCACAGAATAACCTGGTTAAGATATGCCAGCATATCGGTCAGAAAGTGTACTGTATCACCACATGTGTTTCCGCTCCTTTCCGCTGAGCTGCATGATCAGTTGTTACCTTTTTATTGGTGTCCGATCTCTATTGATCATTCAGTTTAAGAAGTTAATTCTATGAAAAAATAATAGATATTTCTAAAGTAATAAAAAGAAAGTTACTTTTGGAATTTTAGATTTTCAGTATATTCTTATTTCCTCTTTTAAGGTTTTAAATAGATTATAAAATAGAATAATGATTTCTCAAATTGTGTGTAACGATAAGGAAGAAAAATGAGAATCCTAATAAAACGGTAATAATATGGAGTCAAATACAGACAGAGATTTGTTTTTATTTAAAATTGTTTAATGCGAACAGTTTTAATTCATCCTTCTTTCTAGAAGGCTCTTTTAATTATGCACAAGTGTAACATAATTATGATTGAAATTATTTATAAAGCGAATAATATACTTATTAATAATAAAATCTTGTAAATATTCCAAGGAGGAGCTTTAGTTGTGAAGCAAAAATGCATTTATTAATGTACGAGATGCGATCAAAAATTTCCGGGACTTGTTCATTTAAAGATAAAATACTTTATTTAAATACATTTACACAGTGTCCCCTTCAAAATACTCTCCTTGCGAAGCCATACAATGAGTCCAGCGTTCTTGTCACTTCAAGAATGTGTCCTGGAAGTCTTTTTGTTGAAACGAGTTAAGCACCTTCTGCGATTCGTACTAGATCTGCTCAATCGTATCAAAACTGCGACCTTTCAACTGGATCTTCAATTTCAGAAAAAAGGCCAAGTTTTCAGGAGCCAAATCTGGCGAGTAGGGAGGATGTGGAAGGGAAATCATGTTTATCGCTGGAAACGGTGATTTGTCTTGGTGGAGCATCCAGTTTTTTTTACGTCGCTTTCGTCGAACGTCCTCTCTCATTACTCGTTGCTCGAATTTTCTCGTTCTCAAATTTAATGTCCAGGATAAAATCGCAGACGTGGTCACAATGTCAGTATTTTCTCAGTTCCCAATGCACATGAAGGAAAATCCTTTGAAAGGCTGATTTATGATGTTAGGGATGCCATTTGTTGGCGAGATGAGAAACTAGTCCCGGAACGTTTTGATCGGAACTGGTATTCTGAGCAATTGAGCAGTCGTGCGTCGTGTGCTCACGTCAACAATACTTAAAATATAAACAGAAAATAACAGTGAATTCATTCTTGACGAATGGATTATTATATGATGACATGCTATTATTTTGGAATTCTTTATGGTCACTGTTTAGCACGTGAATTCGACTTGAAGGGATCCACGAAAAATCCTGAAACGTTGATACAGCCGAGCTAAGATCTTAATGGTCATATTTCTGAAAACAGAATTTGAAAAAGTTAATCAGGCTTTAATCCTGGTTCCCATAGCTCCGATTTCAGGTCCGATCTTACGATAATCGTATCCAACTGAGTTGAGCCTATGGAAACCGATTTTCTACTCCTCCTATTTTCCCAGTTCCGACTCCAAGGTCCGACTGAAATTGAGGCGACTAATCGCTAGTCGCAGTAGTTTGAACAATTCAAACTTTTCCAACCTCCGATCCTACGATTTCGGTCCCGTGGATCGATGTGAAGGGATCCCATCTGTGAATGCTTGCATGACACAATTTGTGTTTCATTAATTTTTTATTTTCTATTTTATCAGCGCAAAAGCACAATCAAGAGAAACAAAGCCAGCGTTGTTTCTCTTGCTGCGGCCAAAGCCAGCTAGCTTGGGAAGTTTCTTTAGCCAAACATCAGTGCTGTTCCAGCGAAGGAGGAGGGAAATTCATCGAATCGTCGATGGTGATTTTCCATGCTCATGCCTTTGTATGTTGAGCACTGTCAAATAAATTATCACAGACGAATTTAAAACTATTTCCCTCTTTATTATTTGATAATTTTTAATAGGTGTACGGTTTTTAAAAGCTGTATACAACGTAAGAAAACACTCTCGCCTACGTATCGATAAACTAGACGCCATGTTTACTCTCTCGACAGAGAACAGAGACTCTCGCTCCGATCCGCGCATGCGCATTGTTAGATCGTGATTGCAGATCGTACATATGGGAACCAGCACCTTCTGTCGATAATCGAGTACTACTGGCGTCGTTGCTTATGAAACCGAGCTTCTCAATCGCAGTAGTAGTCGTAATGGCCAGTAGTAGCGGCCTGTCGGAGATATGGGAACCAGCCTTTAAAGTTATCGTAATTTCTGCAAACGGCGGACGACCGGTCGGATAAACCAAGCGCGCATTCTTATAAATAGCTTTTTGCTACAGCTCCTAATAAAGATATGGTCATATAAGCTTATATTATTTAACTTTCATTTTTTACATTAAAGATATTGTGTAATTAATTTCGTTTGGAAGCAACATTAGTAAAAATGTTGGTTTCAAATATCGCAACTTTAATTATGTAAAGAGTGTTCGTTATACAATCAATTCAAAAAGAAACTGAAGCTGCCCAAACTAAATGAAAGAATTTAAATGAAGAAAAGAAAATATATTTATACTATAATGAAAAAATATATTAAAATATGTACATGTATAAATATTTTGTCTTATCCAAGTCTAATGCTGAATAAATTGTCGATGCTACGAGCAGAGGGTAAACATGATAAAAAGATCGTCGCAAACTCTAAAACAAAGAAAAATTGTAAGACGAATTGTGGCAACCAAAGAAAAACAGTTAAATTTTTAAAACCATTCAGCGAATAAAACCACCTTTTGCATAATTAATCTTCAAAAAAGCGAAGCAATTCTTCAGAGAGAGAGAGAAAACCGAAAGTGGCAACGATGAAGACAGCATTTTAAGCAATTTCAAAGAGGGTGAAGGGCGAAGGTAAAGCCAGATTTAAAAGAACAAAACACACTACTTATCAGTCTGGAATTTTAATACAAGTGTACGTCTTAAAAAAATTTTTAATATTAAAATAGCATTCCTAAACGAGAAGGGATTTCTTTCTTTTTCCTTTGCGAAGCCAACCGAAGCTATGCGGTGAAGCCGCCTCTTGTAGAGCGAGGCGGAGAATTTGTTGGCGAATGGAGAGCGAAATCCTAAGGCCGGGGAAGAGGTCAAAAGAGGAAAAATCCGGCAAACCATTGGTCGCAATGGCTTCCATTTCTCTCTCTCTCTTTTGACAGAAAACTCGGTCGCAGTCATCCGTCACTCGACCGACGCCATTTCCCATTGTCACAAACAGCCAGGGACGAAAAGAGCGATTGAAATGCAAATGAAATTAATTCGGAAGAGCGACAATAGTGGCATCAAGAGAACAAAAGAAAGAGACAAATTGGGTTCAACACAGGTTTTCGGAAAAGGGGAAGGGAAGGAAAGAGTGGAATTTAAAATTGAAAGATCCAATTGGGTTGGATTGATTTCGAATCTAAAACGTCTCGTGATCTCTACATGATACGGGCCGCTTTAAGGCTACCAATACTTAAAATACTTATGTGCTTTTTATATAAGTTCTCTGGAAGGAAATTTTGAGAGAATACTTATATACAAAATTAATGACATGGATTTTATGTAGTGGTTTTTTTTTAATCTAAAATATCTGAAAATTGAATGCCACCTGCACTTTTTAAATATTTTACTATACAAACCTACAAAATCTTCAATACGTACCTGCATAATTACAAACTAGAAAAACTATTTGTCATGTTTTATAACGTGACATCACAAATACACTCCTGGAAACCCATAAAAGCGCACAACACAGGATTTTTTTTTTTACTTACAATTACTGATAAACTTCAATTAATTAATCAACTGTAAGTGTAAATCGAAGCTGAATATGACCAATTTTTGCATTTATACATATTCTGAATAAAAATATAAGCCAAAAAACTGCAAACTAATTTGAAATTGTGGAATGGCACATTTCCACAAGCATCCCACTATGTCATGAAAAAAATGAATTTTCCTTTTGAAAGGGGGGGGGGTACTTAAATATCTATAAAAAGGCATAACCAACAGTCATAAAAGTATGTCATGATACAATTTAAGAAAACCTTTACGTGTGTATAAATTTCATTGAGTTCTATTTACCTTTTCGGAAGAGTTAGCTGTACAAAATTGATCACATGTGTAAATACAAAATTTTCAAAATTCAACA
Organism: Rhysida immarginata; assembly: GCA_023313115.1. NCBI lineage: Eukaryota > Metazoa > Arthropoda > Chilopoda > Scolopendromorpha > Scolopendridae > Rhysida > Rhysida immarginata. Next base: position 1,651,276 of record JAHWFO010045454.1, on the reverse strand, counting down.
TACGTTCTCGGATCATGAGTTTTTAAGTCTGAACGACTTAATGGCGAAAAATTAGTTTATTAGGAACTTCCTTGTGATAACCTGAACCTGCATATATCTAGTATGTGCATTTTCTACATGTAAATATCATATCCCACTGATGCAAAGAACAAATCGAAACCGCCCAGGAACAACCTACAAAGACTTCGAAAAGATATCTCGCCCCATATTTCATTCTCTTACAAAACCTACACCTGAGTACGAGGAAGGGAAGCAAGAAAAAGCACTTCAAAGATGTTGAAAAGGAAGAAAGAAGCAGCATGTCCATCACTTTGTTGTTCAAAGCAAATCTACCTTCCCGTCTCCCCTATTCATGAGGTAAAACAGTGGAGAGCTATGGGTCTCGGTGGGGCCGCAGCGCGCACGAAGTTGCCCACCCGCCGCCATTGGAGTCGATCGATGCCTCGAGGGCCCCCTACTAACCGACTCCCCGTCCTCGATTGATGGTCTGTCAAAATGGCTCGCTTTCGCGCTGAATGAAACCAGACAGCTACCCGAGATCAGCAAACTTACCGGGAAGGGGATTACAGTCATTCGGCGATAGGAGGGAGGTGGGGATGGAAAAATGGCCGATATTAAACATACCCTCTCTCTACCTCTCTTCTTCGCACACCTCTTCTCACTTCTGTAGCCTCACTCTCTAAAACATTTCCACATCATTTACTAAAAGATAAATAAATTTTAAAAATCCGCAGTGGAAAAAATATACGAGGTTGCTTTCTTTTATATTTTCGTTAGAGTGAATATTTATTTACTATTAGGAACATTTTCTCTATACATTTTGTGTCTAGCAGAACTTTTTTTTGGGATGTAATATAAAAATTATCCAAAATATTATTCATGACAGCAAAGAAGTTCATCGCGATTTTAGAAAAATGCAAGTACATAGAGAAAAACAATACCATCATTTTTTAAACTAATTCTTAGCTACTTATCTGAACTCAATATGCAAAAATATTTTATTACTATAAATCATCAATTAATTAATTAACCATTTGATTTGTTGTGTAGTACATACGCAGCCATTACTTTACAAAAGCAACAATTCAATGAAGCACGAATAAATTCACGCAGTTACAACAAATCCACAGACACAAAAATCCTTTAACCTAATCATGTTTACTATCCAGCACAAAGTCACTGAACACAGAGTGTATTTATATCAACCCTATTTCGAAATAATCGTTCACTTGACATCACGAGGGTCATCATGGAATTCATAGCAACCATTTTTTTCCGTGCCGAACGCCGCAATTCCAGAATGCACGCTTGAAAGCCCGTTGGATGTGTTTGTGACTGTCATCACTTGAAGGGCTGCTTAGTTGCGTGGAAAACGCTTTGAGAGTAAAGCAATCTCCGATATTTCTTATGCTGCACATTTTGTACAAGAATGGCTCCGAACTCTTTACACTTTATGACTATCCATTAATATAAATTCGAACCTTCAAACCACATTCTGCTTCACCTAATTCCCCTACAAGACTCTTCATCATAGTGTGTGACTTTCAGGCTTGTGCCAATCACAATAAGGATGACAATGCAATTATCTCACAACATATTTATTTATAAATGAGTAATTCCAATTATAAGACGTTGGTGTATCGGTTAGAGGTCGAACACATAAATGATCCGCATACAGAGAATGGTATTCACCGTCTTCTCTAGCGAAAGCAACGCAACGCAAGACAGACAACATGAGACTACTTTGAGGTGTTTGAGCATTACTGTATTAAATATGCGCTAAACTTTTTTATCAAACCATGCATGCCTCTCTGAAATTGATCCCCGACATAGATCAATTTATAGGATGATATCTAATGAGCTTTAAAACGTATATTCTGAAACGCAATGTTACAGCATCTTTAGCTGTAAAAAATAGGCTGTGTTAATGCGTGATCATTGTGGAATTCATGACAACTGTGTTCAGCGATTCTGATACAAAGAGAACGCTATAAGTGTTCCAAAACTCTAAAATCATAAATATGAAATCTGAAATTATTTCACTGTTTTGTGCGAATATCTTGATCACTAATTTTAAGGGCCATGGTTACTTCTCCGAGCAAGTGTTGGGTGTCTTCCATACAGTCCAGATTTTTACTGGGAATCTATGAGGGAATGTGAAAGCCACAGTTAAGCTGAGAAATTACTGATGAGCACCATGTAGAATCCTGGATCAGGAATGTTACTCAGTTGAAAGATACTACCATCTTTAGCTAGTGTTCCTTGACAGCACCATCGACTGAAAGTGCGTCTTACGAAGAACGGTGGTCGATTCGAACACGTTCTATAGAAGTCCTATGAATTCTGGGGCATCGTGAATATAACGATACAATCGATTTCTGACACTACTTGGTAACATTTAAAAACTTTTTTTTTTGGCAAAAAATGAAATTTGAATAGAAAAATCAAAATTTCAACACTTAGGTATTTAACTTCTTTTTTTATTGGAAGAAATGAACTGTGCTATTGTGTAATCACAAACTTCTAACAGCTCTTTAACGAGTCTATATCCTGTTCTATTCTTAGAATTACTTTGAGGAATTGCTTATCTAATGTTGCCACGTATTCCTCAAAAAAATCTAACAACCCATCTTTCCTAACCGATACATTTATAAATGATCATTAGGTGGAAAATCTCTTCGTTAGTCACCCGATAATTTTCTTACAACTTGTGTTTTGTCTTGAACCCATCCATTATCTCCTTTCAGCCTCCTCTAGGGAAGCATACGTCGTCCCGCAGCCTCTCCACCCTATTATTCCGGTCGGTGGATCGAGGAAAAAAGTTGGAAGTCGCAACCTGGATTTGATGCGGAGAATCGCCGGGGTTCCATGTAATGATGCGTTAGGTGGCCGGCCACCGAAGGGTCGAGTCCAAGAGGGATCCCCGTCTCTCGCCTCAGTGAAGGGAAGCAAAAGCAACGCCATCACTTACTTCCCTCTCTCCCCCCTTTCCTCATCGTGGTTGTTGCTCCTCCAAAATAATCAATAGGAAGGCAAAGCGGTTACGATGGCGTGAAGCCAAGTTTGCTGTAGCTAGCGACCTCCCCATCCTCCGTCGAATGGCCAGAGCTCAGCTCTGCAGGGCTCGTGGTTCGTGATTCGGTGGAAAAGCCACGCTTCAGGAGACAACGCGGGCCATTCAATCACAATTAGCACGTAAATTCTACGCCGCCACGATAAGTGATTGATTGGCGTCTTTAATAAAATTAATGGTCCGAATGAGGTAATATAAACCTTAAACGATTTTCATTTTTCCTGCCATAAAAGTTTGGCTTGAACTACAAAATAAGAATATCTTTTTTAATAAATTATCTTTTACGGAGGATCGAGTACTGTTACAATCTGACGTTATGAATATGCAAGGAAGGTGAGTACGTGCGCTTAAAGTGAGGGAAGCTATTCGAGTCTATAAATGTAATCTAATGCTATCATGAAAAGATTTTGTGTCCAATATGCCACCAAGTAAAAGTTTGTAAACGCAAAGTAGAAGTCAGCAATAACAGAAGACCTCAATATCAATACCACTGGAGAAACGAAGTCCTTCCAGAAAAGGATTCACACTTGAACGAAAGTAAAGCGTCTCATCTCGGGAACGCAAAAGTCCTTTACTAGACACGTAGGAGTCTCCCAGTCAATCGTGCCCTAAATTATCATTAAAAATCGTCAATTTCCCGACCTATATGGACAGCACGTATCTCGGTATGGATTCATCGGGACAAAGTTTCCAGTCACGCCTGGAAGTCACTGATCGCTTACGAAAAACCACTGGCATAGAAAAGGGCCATCCGGGCAATTCCATTTGACAATATCTCTGTAAAATCACCCGTCGCATCGCCGATAGATTTCTACGGTTTCGGACTCTTAAAATGGGTCCTTGGAAGTAGGCGACCATAAAATGTTAGAGGGTCTATGGAAGACTGTCGAGGAATGGAAGAAGAGCGACAAAAATGTCTTGCGGCATAGTCTCTAGAATGGAAATTGCAAAGCAAGATTACCGTTCTCAACCATGGTTACCAGATAGAACACATCGCAGACGGGGCCGAGGTTTTTCATAGCGCTTCGACAGTTCAAAATCGTTAAGTTGTAATGTGCTTAACCCTTTGTATCAGACTATGATCGAACACATCGACAATATGACTAAATCAATTTGGTAGCATTCAGTCAAGTACTTTCATGAAAATTTCGTAAAGATCACGACAAGCTATTTAACGAATAATGATCTTCTAATGCCACAATTAATATAATAAAGTCTTAACATCATACAGTTATGAAACATTCCCGTTCCTTTATGTTAATTACTCATTTTACAGAATTTACATATTGCTCATACAATAAAGTTTACTATTGTCAAACATACAAAGGTGTTCAAATTAATAAATCTACCATGAGATTTTTTTTTACATTTTCATAGTTTCTTAACTTACTGGCCACAAATCAAAACTACAAATTGTTTTGCAATGCAACAATATTTTTAAAGTGTTATCTGCCTATTTTATAGGCCCTCTTTAAAAGGAACTCGGTTGAAAACTTTTGGTTTATAAAATTTCTCTCTAAGGTGCTGGCCTTGCTCATGCATAAGGAGTTCTGCTTTGCCAATTAATATCTAAATCACTATTCATTTGTGCGGTTTTCGATAAAATCTCACCAACTTTGGTGTTTTTGGCGCCACTTCAATTTTTTATAGCCTATACTGTTTTCGGTTTCTTTTTGAGACCATGGGTGCTATCAGTGTTCTGATTTTTCGTCAGTGAGACTAGGGGAGTCATGAGATCTAGCACAAGCAAAGAACTTGATTAAAAGTTGAAGAAAGGTTGAAGTTTAAAATTCCTTGTCAGCCACGACAACTACCGTCACGCGCAAGTGGAGTTTTGGAAGCAACAAATTTGTAGTTTTGGAAATAATAAATTTGAAAAAATAATAATAAATTTGAAAAAATAATAATA
>JAHWFO010045454.1:1620931-1646284 GCA_023313115.1 Rhysida immarginata | reverse complement strand
AATAATAAATTTGAAAAAATAATAATAAATTTGAAAAAATAATAATAAATTTGAAAAAATAATAATAAATAATAAATTCAGAAAAGTAGAGTTTTACAAGCAACAAATTTGCAGTTTCTCGAATTTTGGGGCATGCAGACATCTAGTCAGGGCCGGACTAGTACCTTTAGGGGCTCTAACAAGGGAACTACCTGGGCTCACTCAGAGCTTTTTGTCTGAAAATTTTTTTATAAATTCTTACCAGTGCCAATAGTAAAACCCCAAGTGCTTTTGCTTGGCATTAATTTTGCTATTGTTTTGGTAATTTGTGATTGTTATTTTGGTTAAAATGGATAAACAACAACACAGTAAAGATGAGTAAATGTATTTTTAAATTAAAATAATGTATTTTTAGGTTATCTAAAGCGTCAAAGGAAAAGGGAAGCAAAAATGGATGGTAGGGTAGGTTATTTTGCTTAGAATCAGGCAAAACAATGGTAACAATCGAAGTATCGAAAAATCGAACTTCCCGATTAATGCCAAGCAAAAGCACTTGGGCTTTTACTATTGGCACTGGTGAGAATTTATAAAAAAAGTTTCAGACAAAAAGCTCTGAGTGAGCCCAGGTAGTTCCCTTGTAAGCATGCACACCTTCCTCAGAATAAATCCTGTTTTTCTGAGGATTCGGGGGCCCCCTATTCACATGATTGGTCTAACGGGGCCCTAAGCACGTGCTTAGTCTGCTTATGTATAAGTCCAGCGCTGCATCTAGTGCAGTTACAGCAATATGTTACACTGCTTGACAGTTGCCAAGGAGCATGCGCATTCCGCTATTTAAGGGCGCTGGAAAATAATGCAGGACGCGTCAAAACATTGGTTGCTACTCTGTTGTTCGTTTTGCTTAATTTCAATAAAGGTCACGTGTCCAATGAGCTGTAGTTAAAATCCGTAGCCGTGGAATGTTAGGGCGAATACACGTGCAGATGTTTTGCGAACATTACTGTAAATTTTCAATCCCTCTATCACATATCGTCTGCAGGATGCCATAGAGACGTCATTTGAGTGATTACGATCGTGGACGAGCTATTGGACGGCTTGAGGCAGGGCAAAGTGTGACTGAAGTTGCGCGAGCAATGGGCGTTGCGAAAAGTGTTCATTTGAAAACTGCTGCTGCCACCAGAGGATCCGCTTTACGTGTGCATAGGGGTGGTCGTCGAAGGAGCACAACCGCTCGGGAGGACCGTAGCATAGTCCTTTCAGCAAAAAGAGTAAGAAATCAGACACCCGCAGATCTTGCCGCTGCTACAGGCACTCATGTTTCTGCCAGAACCATTTCCCGTCGGTTGAATGGTGTTGGGCTGTATGCACGGAAGCCTATCAAATGCATTCCACTATCTCCGCTCCATCGACGACCGGTTTGGGGCGATCAAGAGTGGTCCATGGTGATGTTCTCCGACGGTTCACTATGCAGAGTGATTCTGGGCATCAACTGATCTGGCGTTAAAAGGGAACTCGTTATCACCATCAACACGTTCGGGAAGTGCAACGTTTTGGTCAAGGAGGGCCTGTTACAGCAGCACGGTATTGCAGGGAGATTCTTCTGGATCACGTTCGTCTTTTCCGTGGAACTGTTGGTCCATACTTTGTGTTCATGGACGACAATGCCCGTCCACACAGGGCGAATATGATATCGGATGTTCTTGAAAGTGAGGATATCAAGCGTTTGCAGTGGCCCGCATACTCCCAGGACTTCAAGTCACGCTTCATGATACCTCTTCTGCTTTTGCCATTATGTTCGTTTCCTTAGTTCAAATTCCATCCCACTTTGTGTTCATAAAGTCACTGTAAAACGTGTACTGAAATTTTGGTAACGTTTATTTCTTGGGGCAGTATTTATTGACAAAAATGTTGCTGTTCCTTAGCAATAGTCAAGCAGTGTATAATGGGTTCTGTGAACGACTAGCTTTACAAGCAACGAGCTCTAATTGAATTCTTAGAGAAAGAAATTCTCATGAACATTCACAAACGTTTATTGCTACATGTATATGGATGCTTTAGAGATAGTGCATAATGTGTCGCAGCTACATGATTGGAGCAGCATTATCCATGGTAAATGCATGGACTTGTTTCGCTATGGCGAATTGTATAAATTTAATAGGACTTGTTTCATATTTATTGTGAGGAATTTTCTTTATATTTGAAGCAGCAGTTCCCGGCAGTTGGCGGTAAAACGATTTTTGATTGCATAACAGAAACATCTCAAAATGAACACTGAAAATTACTATGACTAGAATAAATGGCTACTCTTCAAAGTGAAACTAGTTAAAAGTGGATACCTGACTATTACGAAAGTAAATGGTCGCAACACTAGAACAAATAAAAACTGAAAATTTAGATAATGATTGTTCATACATGCGTGTTAAATTACAACGGCCAGTTAAAAGGCAAATTTCCATTTTATACTGTTAAAACGTTCCTTTAAAGCTTTTTAGATGGGCTTGCCGAAAAGGTACTAAGTGACTCGGACCCTCACACAAAAAAATGTGCTCTGAAAATGCACTTAGGCCGCAAACAACCTCTTTTGATGTAATGTTATTTTCCTGCAGTGAATACGAAATCACGTTTTCACTCACGAGGTCAAAAATGCCTTCCACTGCCAACATGGACGACGAGTTACGGCCAAATGACCCCTTCGCCTCTTCATTTCCTTTTAATTCCAAGACAACCATAAATATAAAAAGGGACTTTTAAGGAAGAAATTTTATTGGAAAAGGGAGTTTGCTTTTACTTTTTTGTTTCTTCTTTAAAGTCGTCATTTGCTAATTGAGGTGATAAAAGTGCAATATATCATTATACATAATGATGAAAGGATGATAAATAATATAAACAAAGCTCCAGGCCATTGGAAAGAATAAATGAAGACGCAGTAACATGCATTTAGTGAGTAAACCTGGATTCGACCCAATTGCCTTAAACTCAATTATGAACAATTGAGAATTTTTTTATATCTTAAGACTTATCTCTCAAACTGCTTGGAAGCGACCCAATATCCAAATTAAAATAAATAAATTTAACTGCATTTTAATAGTTCAAGGATGTTTCAATTCCCATTTATTAATCTTTCTCGTTATTTTAGGAACAGAAACATAATTTATTTTTTTATCGCCGTCCCTTCAATTTGACACCGATTTCGATCTATCCTATCCTCAGTTCCAATCCATTTTAGGAAGCATTTTCCACAATCTGTTTCCTCATCCACAAACGCTCTTTGCACGCATTACAAAGTGCGATCACGCAAAATGCGTTGGGATTCATCTCGAGTTCAATTCCTGGGATTTTAAAATAAGGAAAAAAAAATTTCTCTCTCTCTCTCCCTCTCTCCTTTTCCGTCTCATTTTCTTCGTGCCAATGCTACCGATTTCCTCTTAACGCCCACACCACGCATAATATCAATAAAAAAGCCGAAAAAAGCCTTCACCTGGATTGGCCCTGGGATCACGTGACCTATATAAATGGCCTCCGCGTCCTCCCTATTCATTTGGAATCGAAACATTTTTCAAACACCAACGCACCCGACTTCTCAACACGCGTGCTGGAATCCAACTCGAAAATATTTTTATTGGAATATGCAAAAGTTCACAAAGATCCTGAACATTTATTATTGAAAACGAAAGAAATCCATTAGATTTAATAAAAATCTTTACTTAAATTAAAAAAATTAAAATTTCATAAACGACATGAAAGGCCGGGCTTATTAAATTAAAACCAAAACGCATGAATTATTTCATAGCATCCTTATTCCTCAAACTGTTAAATCCTGATGACAGCGTTAATTAAAACAAATAAATACACGGTTGGACGAAATAATAGAACCACTTCCTAAAATATGTTAAACCGTCATTTATATGGCATAAAACTTTATTAATTTAATTACTGGAAAAGTAATGGATTCATATATCAGCTCATAAAACTATTTTCATGAACACACCAGAGCGCCTTGATCATGTTGAGTTTTGGTGATGCGAATACCAGGGAAGATGTGAGCCGCAGATTGGACATCGCCAGTGACATCATCCTGGAAAACGCCATCTCCTTCTCCCGTGTCATGATGAACCTGGTTGCTCAAAACTTATTCATGATCCTGCTTTTGAAGGTGGCCTGCAGAAAACCACGATGTGACTGCCCAAACCACGACAGAACTTCAAACAATGGAATTATTCAGTCCTATTCTTAACCTATAACCAATTCTAATTTCACGATTAAAGCATGACCATAAATAAAGCCCCCTTCTCATTGTTTTAATACAAACTGGATATTGAAAATACAGGTAAAATCCCCCTTTGCAATCAATTCGTAACAGTTTTCTTCTTCTTAGATGTTTTTCTTTAATGCTGGTATGATCATGTATCATTCAGCTTACAGTTCCTTCTACTACGATGTTTAGCCTAAGGCTTTTAAAAAGAGATAGTTCTTTGTATTGTCTTTCTTGATAAAAGTGATGGAGGTCTTATATTATCTAATGGAAGAAACTGATAGAATTTCTTGACGGTTTCGCTGTTTATACCGAGAGTCAAAAGTCTTGAGAATAAAGCCAGGAAAACACGGCGGAACCGCTCGGAAAATTCTGTCATTTTCTTCCATTAAGTACCGTAATATTAAAGAGGAAACACTTTTCAATAATATTTTTGCAGAAAAAGGTTTCCTCTTTTTCTTTTCTATAATTTTATCCAGTTTCGGTAATTTTTATTAATGTTAAGATGATGTAAGGGCTCCATGAATTTCATCAATAAGGAAAATACCCAGAACCCTCATTTTCTTTGTTAGGCACGCGAGATCGACTTCATTAAAGACAGTTTACATTTAATAACATATGTTGTCATAACTAGGTTGCCGTATCTAATAATTGAAGCTTTGTGTCACGGATACAGACTAAACGAACATCAACAATTTACCTCCTGCGCAATCACCAGAACAGCACGATTGCACAGTGAGAATTGTTTACGGCGTCTACAATTTCGAGTCTAATTTCATCGTCATTGTCATAAGACACGATTAGCATTGGTGTTAAATGTTTTGACTAACCCTTATATTTTCTAAAAAACTCCATTTTTTTCATTTTCATAGAATAGTAGACTGTAATTCAATCAACGAATCAGATTAATCGTCCTTAAGCATAAATATTATCCTTATATAAACGTTTTCTATTAAAATAAGATGCAGAGTGCTGAACTTTATTAGTAGTGAATATTCCATTATTTTTTATTAATTTACCTTTGCCATAAATTAATTTACCTCTGCCTCCAGCAGTTATCCTTATATCTAAGCGAAAAGTTGCTGTACTTCTTTCATCAATGCATACGCTAGTGTTTTCCTTATGAATATCAGATTCAACATTTTCTTCTTTCATCTCTTATCACATACCCCATTATTCTAAACCGGAGCTGAGTGCAATTTGAAAAATCGAACAAGAGGCCTCACGTCGTGAGTCGCAAACTCGACAACAATGGAGTCAGCCGAGCGAAGAAGACAAATTATTAAAGCGATGGACTTTCGTCTAATTAAGGTCAAAACGATAATTTCGCTTGTGGAAAAATTCACATTTACACGAATATGGAAAAGCACGCCATAACCTTCGAGAACAGATTTAAAAATATACGCAACATTAGGCCCTCGTTATGTTACTTTTTTTTAAACTTTTGGTAATAAAGGAAGAACAAAGAATAAATCTCCAGGTAATAAGGTCGATCGATACGCAAAAAAATTTCTTTGCTAAGTATTCAGTGAAATTTATCTGAGGAGGAATCTCAAGGCACTAGGAAATTTTTTCAGTCCAGGTTAGGTTAGGTTAAGCAACGAAGCCTGACTTTTTAGAACTGATATAAGTGACGATCGAAGAGTGTACTATATCGAGTAGAAATGAAGCATAGCTTTCATAATTCATTAATTGAAGGAACTTAATTGTCCGAAAAGCAAAACGTAAGTGATTTAGTAAGGCAACAAGTTTCAACATTTCGTCTTCATCAGGGCTTATTCTTAAGAAGTTGTGGTTTGAAATTAACAATGAACGGTATAACAATAAAGATCTACAAATTAGTCTGCTAATTTACAAAATTTATTAATTTATCGTTGTCAATTTTTTCTTTTTTTTTGCTTTATAAATTCTGACATTTCCTAGTAATGGGAGTTTTTTGTAGTTATAAAAATTTGCAAAAGGGCTACTCAGGACAATTTTTTCAATTAATATTTAAGCAGCAACAACAGACAAAAATGCTGACGAACCTTTTCATAAATTAATCATATATCGGCGTTCTCTGTTGGTCTAATTAATAATAAGCTGACTCGACTAAACTCTGTCCACTTGAAGTTGGACGGGAATTATTCAATTAAATTTCCAATTTCAAATGTTATTAGACACAGCTAATATTACTTTTTGCAACAATGCCTACCAATTGAAATCTGAAGTTTAACTGGACACACATTAACAAATATTGACAACAATGGAAATAACTTTCAAGCAGTAGTGTATAATATCCTTTAAATCACCACTCTTTTCTTAGCTAAGTGTTTCTTGAAATTTACTTTTCGTCTTATGTTCGAATTGAATTGATTCCGCATAAGAAGTGTTAACCAATAAGCTTTGCCCGTAAGTGCTTTTTAGTTACAGGCTAGCCGGGTTATCTACTGAAGGCAGAAAATGATTACTGGATAGTAAATTTCTAAAAAATGTCGCCTAAACCAGATTTGATATCGAATAGTTTCCGGCTGGGACAGGTTTCGAAGTATTTTTATCAAGAAATGCCAGGAATGAACACAATAAAAAAATTAGGGAGAGACGATAAAGAACTATCGACATTCTCTCCAACAGATTCGATAAAATTGAGTGACTTTACGATCAAGCCTCTTTTTAATCCTTCTCACGTTCTGCTCGTTAATCACATCTCATGATCACTCTCTCGCGCGCTAAATTACGGCGGCATAACCCTCTTGAAGAGAGCGATACACCTCCGCCCCCAAAAACCAGCCAGCTGAGACCTCTTCATGTCTACCCTCGACTCACACACCTGTCATTTGCATAAATGACAAGGGAGGAAGGAGGATGTTGGCGATAAAAGCCAAAGAGAACGGGTAAGAACCTTGTTTGCATCACTCATCTCGGGGAAATGCTGGAGGGATCGGAACCATGCAACTCTTCTCTTTCTCCCCAGCAACGTATTTATCCTCCTGCTAATTCGAATCCACTCGTTTTAATTATATAAACCTTAAAAAATCCAATTTCTCGTTCCTTTTTTGTTGTTGGTGGGGTTTTTTTAAAGCAAAATCGCTTTCTCTAGATAATTTTCTCAAACCAGGAAAAAACGGAATATCAAAGGGCTAATTAAAAGTCGGTCGCAGCAACGAAAACGATTGCCTTTTAAACGAGACGATGTCATTTTAATTGAAAACAGATTAGAGGAAATGTACATAAAGCGTAACGATTTCGCGAAGTGAAACTGATTTTGTATGTATGTATCAAGTTACATACGTTCTAGATCGGCTTAAAGAGAAATGTTAACTTTTCTCTTATTAATATGAAGAAAATGTTTTCCTCTTCTTCGATAGCATGAATTTTTTTAACATCCTAAATTGTAATAAAAATCCTGCTTTGCATAAAAACAGTCCTCTCTTATATACTGGGTGTTACTTGGTCGGAATAATAACCTAATAAAAGTAATTTTTTCTATATCACTAAGTTATTATAAAAATTTACATTATGTTTTTCTGCTTCAGAGAGCAAGTAAAAATTTACAAAAATTGGAATATACACTATATGATCACAAATATCCGGACACATGCACGTTTGCGCTCTAGCCACGATTTCATGGAAATCAATAGGGCGTTGCACATCCCTTTGCCCAAATCACAGCTTCCACCCTTCGGGGAAGACTTTCCACCAAATGTTGGTAGGTACTTTCCGGAATGTTCCTCCATTCCTCCCGAAGAGCGAGAATCAGTTCAGGTACAGAAGTTGGCCGATGTGATATGGCCCGCAAGCGTCTTTCCAATTCATCCCACAGACTCTCTATAGGATTGAGGTCGGGACTTTGTGCCGGCCAACCCATTTCTTCGACCCCTGAGTCCGCAAACCACTGCTGTACACGCCTCGCTTTGTGGCACGGAGCATTGTCGTGTTGGTAGAGAAATGGCCCGTTTCCGAAAAATTGCCACAACGTTGGAAGTGCACAGTTGTCCAAAACATTCAGATAACGGTCGGAGTTCATGATTCCTTGCACAGGAACGAGCTGGCCCAGTCCGTACCATGAAAATGAGCCCCACACAATGACTCCTCCTCCTCCGAACTTGACTGTGGGCTCTGTGCACTCAGGTAAGAAGCGTTCTCCAGGTATGCGCCAAACCCAAACTCCATCGGATTGCCAGAGTGTGTAGCGAGATTCGTCTGTCCACATTACACGTTTCCATTGGTCCATTGTCCAGTTTCTGTGGGCTTTGCACCACTCCAGACGTCGCTTGGCGTTGACCCTGCTGATGTCGGGCTTGTGGGCAGCAGCACGGCCATGGAATCCCATCGTGTGCAGTTCCCGACGAATTGTCATGGTACTGACATCATTTGCGGAGGCGTTTCGAAACTCTGTGGCAATTTTTTCCGCCGAGGATTTCCGGTTGCTGCGGGTGACATGACGAAGCACTCGAAGGTCTCTGTCCGTTAGTTTCTTGGGTCTACCGGTTCGTTGTTGAACTGTTGTTGATCCCCGGGTCTTCCATTTCATAATGACATCGCCTACTGTTGACTTGGGTATCTGAAGAAGGCTGGAAATGTCACGCACGGACTTGCCGCATAGGTGACATCCAACGATGGTTCCACGTTGGAACTCACTGAGCTCTGCCGAACAACCCATTCTTGCCAATGTCCAAGCAGAGTTGTGTCTGAAGGTGTGGGAAGCTATTTAAATGATGTGCAAGCCATTATCATGTGACATTGGGCCAATCGATGATCTGTGAGGGGTGTCCGGATATTTTTGATCATATAGTGTAGTTAATTTTGAATTCACTGTTCAGAAATTAAGTTCCTATAGGAATTAAAAATACTAAAACAAGAATACATTAAGAAAAGTATTTGCTAGTATCTAAAAAATACATCTTACACTACTTTTCTATGTGGTTTCCACCATTGTCAAGGCACTTGTCACGGCATTGCGTATGGTGTTGAATTCCCTTGTCATAGAAAGGTGCCGCCTGTGGTGCATACTCCATACCAAAGTGAAATTTGGGGAACTGCTGAGAGGGGCATCATAGTGAAATGTCTGTTTTCTCTCACCTCATCAACTGCACGAACCAAATCTTCATTCACCAAAAACGTCGGCCACTCTGTTCTCGAAAATGCAAATTTTCACGTCCTTCATTAAATAGCCGTACCCATCTTGGTACCATTGAACGCTTGTTTGGCCTGAACATTACAAATTTGACGGCGGATTTCAGCCAATATAATATTCTTCGCGTTCAGAAAACGAACCACAGAACGAACTTTACACGTGGGGTCTTGATTTTCTGAGACAATGTAAACACTCGTCACGAAGCAGATGAACGGCACGAACCTTTGAAAATGGCGCCAATACGAAGGCAGCAAACCATACCTGCAGCGTTACAGAGCAAACCAAAAAACGGAACTTACCTTTTGGATAGCCCTCGTATAAATCCTTTTGCGACGAATGGGACGCAAAGAAAAATTTATTGACGATTGGGAAGAAAAAAACCTTAAGTATTTACTTGATAATATTATCCAACTTCAGTTGTAATTTCAATAAAAATGTGAAATTTTTAAAGACCTTTGTGGACACTCGGTACAATTAATTACTTTCAAAGGTTTAATCTTTTAATCAATTATTAAAGTTTACATCTCACATTTTTTTAAACGTTAGATCAAATACGCAATGAATAAATATTTATCACAACTATAATAATCCTATCAAGAATATATGCTTCTTTGATATAGTCATTAAAAATATACATTCTGAATTTTAAAAATTTGATAAAATTTTATTTTACATAATAAACAAGATTAAACAGAGTTTAAAAAACCGACTTTAATGGTTTGGTTTGTTTGGTATTAACTTCCTTTTCAACTGCTATGGTCATTTCAGGACGGCGTTATAGGGGGCCGCAAATTTTGCCTCACAAGGGTTCTTTAACGTGTAGCCGGCGAACGACTACACGGGACCGACGGCTTTACTTCCCTTCCGAAGGAAGTGCGTGATCTCAGGATTTCCCCCTGAAAAAATCTCGTCGTCCTCGGCCGGGGTCGAACCCGCGTCTTCGGGCATCAGAGGCGATCACGCAATCACTGAGCCACCGAGGCCGATCTGACTTTAATGAAACTTTCACTATCGCCTAGCTATATCAACCTAGCTAGTCCATCTCTTGAAAACTACTGAACCGATTTTGATGAAACTTGGATTTATCCCTAAGTTGAAAGATACTTAATCCAGTAAAAAAGAATTATTGCAATTCGATTTCTAGTTTCTGAGAAATACGTGGACAAACATACATACAGGGTTGTGCATAACCTTTTGCTAGGGGGCTGCGACTTAAACCGCAGCGTTGTAGCACACTCTTATGACGCTTCGGCAGAGAGTAGTTCATTGTGCGTCTATTGGTATCAAACAAATATGGCTGGTTTAATAAATGACAGTGAAGAGCAGCGTTTCATGGATAGAGTTCGTGCAAATGCATATCGAGCGGGAATGGAAGCAGGTGCGTCTTTTATTAATCGCAAATGGGTTGCGAACAAGTTAAACCGATCGGATAGATGGGTGACGGACACTTGGAAGAAAGGTTATGATAACTGCCATGCCGAATTTGCTGAGGGTAGGCCCGAGAAATTATCACAGGAAAGCAAAAACATCATTGCTAATAACAGTGGCAAAAGACGTCGCATCTGTGTCAACGTTGCACAAGAAATTAAAGCCAAAACGGATGCGTGCTGTTCGAGAAGCAGGTGGTGGCCACACTAAATATTGATGTGATAAAAGCAGAAATAAACGTACTTTTTGATTATCAACCGCAGAACATTCCACTTAGTTTTGTTTATTTTCCAGACCCCTAGCAAAAGGTTATGCACAACCCTGTATATACATACAACCTCTGGCAATTAAGTTCGGTGAATGACGTCACACCCTAATCTGTGCGAGCTTTACGCGAGCTTTATGCATGTGAATACAAGCCCAGTCATTGTTTAAGCAAGTTCAGACAGGTCACGTTTGTGCGTGCAATGGTTTAGCAGATGCTCGTTTCTTCAGTTGAAGGTGTAGCGTGCGCACGTAACTGTGGATAATGGATCAAAAAGGAACACTGTCGTAATCGTGCAACAGTTTCTGGCCAACAAAGGGGTCGTATCCATAGCTCATCCACCTTATTCACCAGACTTGGCACCAGCAGACTTTTTCTTGTTCCCACGCCTGAAACGGGCCTTAAAGGGACACAGATTTGCGGACATTCCAGACATTCAAGCAAATATGACACGTGAACTTAAAGCCATCCCTAAGGAGCTTCCAGGACTTATACACCCGATCCCAAAAGTGTATTGCCTTCCAGGGTGATTATTTCGAAGGACAATAAAGTAAATGTGGCTCTATCTGTATTGCATTTTGTTGTGTGAATTCATTCATCGAACTTAATTGTCAGAGGTTGTACATACATACATACATACATACATACATTCATACATACATATACGTATGAAATTTGGCATACTTGTTTAAAAGCCCACATAGACTAACATATATGAATATTGTGCAATTCCAACAATATTAAATACATACGCATCGAATTGATAACCTTTTTTGAAGTCAGTTAAACACTGACGCCATCTAATCGTTTAATCATAATCTTGATCAAAGGCGAGTAGTGAAATTATTTATAATAATTGAATACATTAAGGAACTAAGATAAATGTACTAAAATATTCATTATAATTTATAAATAAAATTCATCATAAAAACCTGTAATTACGATTTAAATTATTTTCGTAGTATTTCCAAATATAATCTTTTAACATATGGCTAAACATTAATACATTTAAATTTAGACAATTTTTATAAAACAAAAACTGTGTCATATGAAAAAATGTATTCATTAATTCTGTTTAACGTCTTCTAAATTGCACTATTTTAAATATTGCATACTCTTGGTTTTCGATTTTTTTTTAAATTTTTAAATTTTATGTTTAATTATTATTTATTATGAATGAGGTAAAATTACTGGAAAGTTCGAATATATAAAATTACTGGAAAGTTCGAATATGGCGGACACAATCTATTCTGCGAATCCTTCATGAATTTCTTTAAAAGAGACTGAAAATTCCACCAAAGAACTTTCTATACTTTTATTGCTCCGAATGACTAAAAATTAATCGAAACCTGAAGTCAAAAGCCAATTTCAATATAGCTGAACGTGAAACTTCCAATTCCCTCTTGGTTCGTCTAAACGTTCTCACACAGCTCTCTATCCATCTTCAGAGCAATCAAAGGCTATTGCTAGCCTACAGTGCTATTCAAAAGTATAAGACCAGGCATTTTTTTTGTGCTAAAGAGAAAACAGACGCATCATTTTTCTGACAATTTTTATATTCGTAATGAAGACAAATGTCAACCAAAAATACAAGTTTGGATTAAGTAAAAATAATTCTGGAATAAGTTATGCAAAAAAACACTAAAAACACATGTGCAAAAGTATAAGACCATGAACAAAGAACACTGCGATCATGCTGTTTTAGTATTTTGTGATTCCTCCAGAGTTATGGATTACATCAAGAAATACGTTCTGGCATGGACTCAACCAATCTCAGTAAAGTTTCACATGAAACTAACTCCCACGCAGCGAAAATTGATGATATCAGTTCATCAGTCGTTTGAAACTGCTGCCCATCTTTATAAACATCTCTTGCCAGTAAACCCCAAAGGTTTTCAATGGGGTTCAAGTCCGTGATCTTGCGGGCCATGGAAGCAACTTAATATTTTGTTTTTGAAACCACAGTTTGAAACCATGTTGGACGTGGGGCAGGATGTGTTATCTTGTTGAAAACTAAACTCGGGCCCTCCTAGAATTTCACCATAGGCCTGAAGTTGCTGGTCTGTCATCTTCCGATACTCCACTGACGTCATGGGTCCACTGATAACAAACCATAACTGCACCTCCTCCCATTTGGCGGCTCACCTTCACTGTTGTGGCCTGCCGTAAATCGTGCCAGTTAAAGTGAATGCCATCAGGCCCGTCGAGATTAAACTTCTTCTCATCAGAAAAAATTACAGAGTGCCATTCATGGCTGTACATGGTTTTACGGGCAAAGGACAGACGTTCTGTTTTGTGTCTTGGTGTTAGGGGCGGTGCTCTCTTTTCTTTACAGTATCGTATGTGCTGTGAAGTACTCAAAACTCTTGTAATGGTGCTCTGGAACAGGAGATGTTCATAGTGGATTTTATTTTCACTGCTGACATTTTCTCCCTGGTAGCAAGAGCACAGATGTGACGAGGAGATCTTTCAGAGAGAGGTTTTGGTCTTCGTGTCCTAGATTTTCCATACCCATCATGTCCTCTCGCTAATACATTGGCAACAGCACACTTTGAACGACCAATCGTTGCAGCAATTTGGCGCGGCGATTTCCCACTACCGTGCAGTGTCCAAATTATTCGGATTTCAGATTCGCTGAGATGTGTGGCCTTTGGCATTGTCTATAAACCGCTGTATATTCCTTCTGACTGTACCGCAGCACTTCTGAAGTTTGATTAGTTGTGCCAATTCATTTATAAGCAAAAAAGTGGTAGGACAGTTCCATTTTTTCAGGATGATCTTATACTTTTGCACATGTGTTTTTTGTGGTTTTTTTTGCATAACTTATTACAGAAATATTTTTACTTAATCCAAAGTTGTAGTTTTGTTTGAAATTTGTGTTCATTATGGATATAAAAATTATCAGAAAAAATGATGCATCTGTTTTTTCTTTAGCACAAAAAACGCCTGGTCTTATACTTTTGAATAGCACTGTATTTGTTTAAATTTTCATATTAAACAGATTTTTCGCCGAACTTATTCTAATTGAATTACATTATTACATGTTAAAAGGAAATTCAACGACAGCCAGTAGAGACAAGAATCAGGATGTCCACATTTTCATATATTGGGAATTCTTAGAACAGAAAATATGCATTCATATAAAGGAAGGAAAAAAACTTGTCTGTTAGTCTTCAAGAATTAATTTCAATTTGTGCGCTTATTTTCTTCCCGTGAAGGCCAACAACTGCGAAAGCAGCCGAAGAAACTGACCGACGACAATGTTCTCGTCAAAACGGGACAAAAAGTGGCCTCAGTCATTGAAATTTTCACTCCTGAGGGTATTACTCCAATGTTGTAGGAAACGTGGACGTCATTTATTCCCCCCTCCCCCCGCCCCTAAATTCTCGTTAATATTTTTTATGCGTAAAAATAGATTTATATAACTAATGAATGTTAGTAAAGGAATCCGATTATGCCAGGAAACTGTGGAAATCCGGTAATCGTAAGAAATAACAGAAAGAGAAACCACAAACTCTTATTGCTATTTCTTACGATTAATGGATGCTAGTTAAAATGTTTCTTGAATTGTTAAGAAGAGTAAGTTTTTTTTTCCTAGTCGACACAAATTCCATCAATTTTTTATTATTAATTAAGATTAGCATATTTCCTCAAAGTCCCATAAACTCAACAGGACTGGATGCTCGAAACGCATCATCGCTTCAGGGAGGAAATGCAAGACACTATTTAAGGGATTTATATGCATAAGGATTAAAACCTTCCAAGGCTCTAGTTAATGTTTTTACTCTCTTATAGAATGACATTGACAAAATAAAAATACACAGAAATCACTATAGGGGCTGGATCGATGTTATTGTGACGTTTTGGGACAGCATGCAGAATTAAATTAATGTATCAGAGATTGATATTAAATTACGATAAAAATAGAGATATAGCCCATCATGTGAAACCAACTTCATAACGTCTAGAAAAGTCAAGTGATTACTTAAGTCAGTGAATATCATGTGGTTTCCCAACATTTTTGGATACTTTCCAACGTATTGGAGGTTTTAAGTAAATCATTCTTAAACTAATGGGGATATACAGGATGATTCACAATGAGTGCAACAAACTTCAGTATTTTGTTGGGAGATCAGGTTGAGCAAAAAGTAAATGAAAGATCAGGTTGATCAAGTCGTATTACAACTGGTGAAGAATATAACAGATCAAAGTATTATTTGTGTAGTAGCAAATACGTAAACAAAACATAATTTAAAATTATAAGAGAATAAACGATTTAGAATAACTGCTCATTCTGTGAAACTCACTTGAGGTCATTTAAGTGATAACTGGTATATGAACCTAGGTCCTATTTCACTTCGTTACGGATATAAAGGATGAACGTTTTGAAGTGCAATATATATATAGTTACCATTAAAAACGCAAAATACAATCCACCAACAATCATTTGTTTATAAACATCAATATTCATGAATAGTTATTCCAGTGGATAATTGATGTGGCCAATTAAATTCCCAATAACGATGCCATAGTTCGTGTTTATGATTCGATCATTAATAGGTGTCATGTCGTGTTTGTATTCAAGCTAAAAGAGCACATTTTGGCCACTTGTTATATTAAATCGTATGCTCTCTTACGTTTTTAAATTAATGTTAAATTTAAGTTCATAACGTGTTGTGTGATTACCTATTTGTTACAGCACTAATAAAACTTGATCTGTTGTACTTCTTTCCCTATTTGGAATACGACCTATGTTCATCTGCCATTTTTTGCTCATTTTGAAACCTTGTCAATTTAATCCTTCACGTCTTGGCGGGCCGAGTCAGATGCATTTCATTGCAGACGATGAGAATGATGTTCTGTGCTCGGGCATTAAGATCGTAAACCACGCGGATGTGTCGAAACAAGCAAGTGCATTGCCTTTTCCTTCTGCAATATTACCTAGCTATTAAGTGCTGACATGCGCCCAAACTGAGCGAGCAAATAATTTCAATTCTCATAAACATCCAGAGAACAAATATAAATAAATATAACCATTTGCCTGAAAATTATCAATTTAGAATAGTAAGCAGTCAAAAAATTTATAATGGATTGTAGACTGAAAATATAATCTCTGTTTTCTGACTTCTTTGTCGTTTTTGAATCACATTTTCACTTTAAGTGTAACGCCTCGTTCTTGCATTTCTAATTGCTTTTATCTCTCACTCAGTTGCCTATGTGCTCGAGGTCATTTTAAAAGAGAAGAGTGGAAGAAGGAAAAAAAATACAACAAGGAAGAAGACAATTGAAAACTAAAAAAAAAAAAAAAAAAAGAAAATGAAGAAAAGAAACACACAAGTTTCCAAAGCAATTTAAGAAAACATGTTATTCCAAGAACAAGACGATTTCCTCCCCCTCCTCCATCAAGTCACTTTTTTTTCTCATCCTATTTCTCCCCTTAGCACTCCCGTATTTTTTTTTTCTTTAAGACACTTTTTTTTTTATTTCGAAGAATGAAGACAAGTCTCTTGGAACGATGTTTTCTCAGAGAACCGGATGGAACTATGGCACCTTTTCCGCTCCATTGAGTGCAAACTGAATAAACCAATCGTGAAATTTTGAAAAACTGCTACACTCTCGCTTTTAAATTAGGGATTACAGCGATTACACGCTGAACTTTAAATACTTTTCACACAAAAATAAGCACATTTTTACAAACTTTTACGACAGCAGTGAATCGCTTTGTGCCTTTGAGGGGTCACGAACTTAGCGTTGGTATTAAATATGGAGAGAGAACCATTTCACGATCTATCACGGATTAATTAATCACGGTATTCATTCATTACATGAGAAATCAATGGGCTTATTCATTTCGTCAGGAATTAATTAAACAACTAGGAATTAAAGCGTTCAGGAATAAATCATGCACGGATGGTATTCATTTCGGACCGATTTTTACAACCCTTATCATAAAAGGAACAAAATTTAAAAAAAAACAAGCTGCTTATAAACTCAAAATTTAAAATAATAAAGAACTTGCTACGCTATAAAATTAACTCTACAGAATTTAACTTTAAGCTAAGGATACACATTTTAAAAATACCCAAAAAATTCTTGTCAAAGGGATTTTCGCCTTAGAGGCAACGGCACGCCTTCAATAATTAACCTAGTGCTGTTATAAAATTAATAAAGTTTCTTAATTAAGTTTTTTTTTTTTTGGAAAGCCTAAACAAATTTAAAAGCTCATTTAATACTGCAAGGCTATTTTGAATTACCAAAAAGCTATCTTTAATAAAGTAAAATAAAACACCAGAAAGAAACTGAGTGCATACAACATTGTGCAAATTAATTGAAACAAAGCATGTTTTCTACACTGAGTGAATAGTTATTAGGAACACCCATGACTATGCAAATCCGTTAACAAAGAAATTACTACATATCAGTTGGTCACGTGGCAATCGGTACCAATACAAAGCGAGAATACACCTGTCAACTGCAAGTGGTTTGACCGTCACATGGGGAAAACAAAGGATCTGAGCGACTTCGAGCGCTGAATGATAGATAGTGTCCAGCGAGATGGACTGAGTATTTCCGAAACCGCTCGTCATCTAGGCTTGTCCCGAACAACCATTTCAAGGGTTTACCAGGTCTGGTTAAACAACCAAAAAAACAACTAGCCAGAGACAAGCCTATGGTTCCAAACGACTCGTCGATCAAAGGGATGGGCATAGGATGGGAATGCTTGTTCGTGCCAATAGAAACGTTACGACTCGTAAACTAACCGTGGAATACAACACTGGACCGCAAAAGAACATCTCTGAACGCAGTGTACGCCGTACATTGGCAAGGATGAACTACAATAGCCGACGGCCAGTCCGAGTACCTTTGATCTCCACCCAAAACCGCAAAAAAACATCTCCAATTTGCCAAGTGATCATCAACACTGGACTGTCGACGACTGAAAGAAGGCGTGCTGGTCAGATGAATCCCGTTTTCTATTGCACAGTGCAGATGGCCGACGTAAAATTTGGAGACAATAGCACGAAGCGACAGAACCCTCCTGTCTGGTTTCTACTGTTCAGGTGGTGGAGGCTCTGTAATAGTCTGGGAATGTTTTCCTGGCATACTCTTGGTCCACTGATATCTGCAGAACAACGCCGTAATTGTCAGGGATACCTTAACATTGTTGCCGACCACGTTGTGGCTACTTTGTTTCCCCCATCGGAAGGATACTTCGAGCAGGACAATGACCTGTGTCACAAGGCTCTTATCGTCATGGAATGGTTCCAGGAGCACGATAATGAATTCAACTTTCTCCTCTGGCCACCAAAGTCCCCGGATTTGACCCAATCAAACATTTTTGGGATGAGCTGGAACGGGTTATTCGAGGCATGGAACCACCACCATCCAATAATCATCAACTGGGAGCAGCTGTTGCATCCACATGAAAAAACACTATGGAACAATGCTTCCACCGGCTAATTGAAGCCATGCCACGGCGAGTTCGTGCTGTTATAACTGCTTGGGGTGGCGCAAAGCAGTATTAGGATGAGTTCCTAACAAACTGGCCACTCAGCGTAAATTACTTTTAATCCTGTACTCAAAACACGAAAATTCAGTTTGTATATTTTTTTATGTTGGCTGATGCAATCATTACGTCTGCACCAACTGTATTGCAGGGTTTTTTGGCAATAAAGTTTCCGTGTGAAAAAAATGACGAAACTTACTTTCGGAACAACCCTCGTACATAGATTGATATGTGGTTAGGCTATTAAAACGTTTACCTTATTGTGTAAAAATATTATCGTCATTACGACTTCTATTTGAAAATAACTTTTAAAAACCCGAAAACAGCATAATTCTTCAAATGCTGTCTTCTTCAAACTCTCACAACATCATCAACTGTTAAATTTAGGGGCACCATATATTACAGAATGGAAATGACCACGATTTCCTCAGTAAGATTGTGTTTTGCTACGAGGCCATATGAGTCGTCCATATGAGTCGTCCATATGAGTCGTCCATATGAGTCGTCCATATGACATTATGTGTGTGTGTGTGGGGGGGGCGCGGGCAGCAGAAAAACCAGCGGAGTTACGTCGAACATACAGTAGACTCGTCGAAAAGTCTTTTTTGTGTCCTAAGCTTTATAAAAGTACGAGAGTGATTCAAAATCTAACATTACACTTGATTATTTTAAGTCAAGAAAAACACATTGGACTACATTGTCTATTTAATTTCCTAATTTCTGTAAACATATCTGAATGTATGACTAACAGTTTGATTCTTGACGATAAAAATCTTCTATTTGAAAGATGTTTTTCACTAGATATTTCTTTGACGATAAAAATCTTCAGTTTATTGTAATGATGAAATTAACCAAATTGGGAATGCACGATAGATGTTGCTACACATGTTATCCAAAAATTTGGAGCAAATCTTTTGCGTTTGCTTTGCTTGATGTAGCATTGTCGTGAACAGAGACCATCTTGTCTTAATTTTCACGTCTCTTATATTTCACGGCTTTGAGCAAAGACATTAGCAGTATAGTGTTCCTTTTCATATGAATTTTCAGGAATTTTCATGCTGGTCCTGGAGCTTGAAGTAACTTTTCGCTGACCATGCATCAGTAAGCATGTCGATAACAAAATTGACTCACTAGAGACCCATGATACTAGAAACTCTAGCTCTAACATCAGCTTGAGGACGGTGCAACTTATTTTTGAATCACTCTCGTATATGAACTAATCTTCTGAACTGGCATTCTCTATCTGGCGATGCTACATCAAGCAAATATTATATAAATTTTCGCATGCAGCAAGTTTTATACAGGAATTTGACATTTGAGGAAGAAATATTTGATGTTCTGTAAATTTGAATATCGAAAATAAATCTGGTAAGCTTAGTAAATATAGTGAATTAGAAATTTTTTCAGATAATTAATTTCATATTTTCCCTCTAATTCTATTATTACTGACAAGAAAACATATAATACATGAGAAGGATAAAAAGACTCACCAAAGCATCTTCACGACAAAATCCGAAGCAAAAGCTCGAAAGGGGGCCAATGAACAAGGACGAAAGCGAGCAAACACTATTCGGATTTATTGCCGTGTTTATACTTCTCGCCTTTTACGATCGACTGGATGACGGGTAGGTCACAAAAATTTATTTCTCGCCAACACTAGGTATACAGTTTCCCCAGTCTTCCGAAAGAATCCTCAGATCTTTTATCCCCGAATTATATTCTACTCAGATTTGTCGTTTTAACCTTTTTCGCCCGTCAGACAAATCTTTGCGCGCAAAATGTTTGTCGGAGAAGGAAGAAGAATGGCTTCAAAATGGAGACCATAAACAATGCCATAAAGCCCTGCTATGTACGAAATGTCTTTTTTCCATGTATTATAATAAAGACGGTACTTTGTTGGTGCTAGAGAAGGAGGACATTTGAAAGAAAACAAACAACGCAAGAAAATCAAATTCGAAATGGCTTGATCAAATACTAAATGGAATGTTTTTATTATTTTATAACCAAAAAAGAATTTAAGATGATTATCACTTATAAAAAACATCTGCAGAGAAGGTTTCCATGGGCCTTCTTTAATGTGTTAATCAACTGTGCCCACATAATGCATCAGTTCATGACCCATTCTTACTATCTCGGTTTGCAAACCATGAACCTTTTAAGAGACGCTGATAACGCCAAATGGCAGGAATCTCAGACAAAGGCGAGCGACATTTAACGATAAGACAAAAGGGAAAAAAAAAGAAAGGGGGGAGGACATCTGAACAACCAAGACTCGGGGGAAAAGATAAGACACAAAAAGCTATTGAAAACAATAAGAAGTATTATTAGTTTAAGAATCCTCCAAACAATTATATTGGGAAAAACTTGAGATAAAAAAACTAATGCTTTGCTTGCTTCATTAGAAACTTAATACGAAGAAAGTGTACTTAAAGGATTTTTAAAATTATTTAAAAAAAAATTATTAACTAGAAAATGAAATTTCATGACTTTTTTGAAATTTAAACTAGCCATCCCGTCAAAAAATTTCTGTATTAAAAATTCTTTCATATTATTATTTTACTCAGCATTCTGATTTACCTTTTTAAGGCTGCTGAAAAATTTTTTTTTAATGTAAATCTGTCCAACGAAAGAAAAATTGGATCTGTCTAATGAAATTAAGAACTACAATTATTAGGCAATGTTACAAGAAAAACTGACAATATTTACCAACTGAATAAGTTTAGTTTTTCTCTTTCGCTAGACAGGAGATTATTCTAATGATGTTTATTATTATAAAGAAGTGCGGTAAAAATACAAAATATTCGAAATGGTGATTTACAGGAGGTTAATAGCAAACGACGTCGCCCGCCAAAGAGTCGTCTGGGGCAGCCCAAGCCATTCTCTATGACTGCTAGCAGTTGGGGTGGACGGTAACCGCAATTCTTTCGTTCCGAATCTTATACGCAATTCGCGGTGGACGGTAACCGCACTTAAAGCGGAGGACCCAAAACACTCTGTTGTAAGTCGCCATATCGAAATCAAACTGAGACGGTCCACTGAGACCGAGAAGACCTCTACCGGTAACCTCAACAAACTTGATGATCCCTCTTAGTAAGCAGGACGTTCAGCTGTAGTCAACGGTTGCATGGTTATGCAAAGAATCGTTTATCGGATTTTGAAAATTTTTTAAAGTGTTCAGAATATAATGCTGAACAAGTTTACAATTGAGGCGTTACGGATACGAAGGGCGAATTCAACAAACTGTGATTTCGAGAATTTTTGCTGTACCATTCTTATAAGTTGAACGCTTAACTATCAGCCTTTATTTTATAAGATTTTATTTTATTTTATAAGATTAGGAGAGGCCAACTGAACAAAAAACTATACCACCTTATTCTTTGATGCCTGAGAAGCCGCAAAATAAAATAAAAAAAATTTAAACCAATGTTGAGTTCGCCCTTAGTATCCGCAACGCCTCAATTGTAAATTTTTGTTTATCTCTTATGATTGAAGAGATAGAATTTGTGTCCTATTTGCCTGTTTGAGACTAATAAGACTGGTTCCTCTGACAGACACCCTCAACCTTCTATTATATTATTATTATTATTATTATTATTATTATTATTATTAATATTATTATTATTATTATTATTATTATTGTTGTTGTTGTGAGCAACATGGGTTTCGGAAGGGCAGATCTACCTCTACGAATCTGGCTTGCTTACTGCATTATTTGGTTTCTTATATTGTTCAGCGGAATCAGGTTGATATTGTATCTTGATTTCAGCAAAGCCTTTGACAGCATCAATATTCGTCTTTTGTTAGATAAGCTCGATGAAATTGGTCTCTCTAACAACCTAGAAAAATGGTTTGCCTCGCTCCTTACCGAGCGGAGTTTCATAATTAAGAATATGGAAGGTGTATATGCAATTGGGAGAATCCGTAGTGGAGTCCCCCAGGGATCTCCATTAGGTCCCATATTGTTTAATCTTTTTACTGCGGATATTGTTGCGCGAATCAAAGATACTCAAATCAAGGCTCTTCTGTAGGCGGATGATTTAAAATTATATTCTGTGTTCCATAGTTGGGAGGACTGCTATAGGATATCTGCGGCATTGAATAATATTGCTCTTTGAGCCGAGCAGAATGGCCTATCTTTAAATGTTGCTAAACCTTTTGTATATCCTATTCTAGGAAAGTTGTTAATTATTTGTATGATTATACATTGAATAATTCTAAAATCCAACGACGCATTTTGATAAAGGATTTGGGCGAGATTTTCAACTCCAAATTAACCTTTACCAATCATCTGGAATATGTATTGGTTGAGATTATCAGGCGTTTGGGTATTATCAAACGTCTGGCCAATTTCTTTACCAAACCCAAAACGTTTCTTATTCTTTACAAGTCAATTGTCTTTTCTAAAATTTTATATGCCCCATGGATCTGGTATTCAAGCAACTCTCAATTACTCTATCATTTACAAACTAAATTACTTAATTTTAATACTTTTCTTGCTCGTATTACTCGAATTCCCGGCAAAGCCTCCCTGGTTCCCCAATTTAATTTGCAGCATGTTCTGAGTAAGGCATTTTTAATACTTTGATCAAGATAATAAATGGGGGAATTTCCTCCCCGCAAACCCTGAACTTAATAGGGTTCCGTACTTCGAGCTCTTTTAGAACGCACCAGTCGTTAGTGTTCCTGGGAAGAACGAGGACTAACGTAGCGAATCTTGATCCAGCTTTTAAATTAACTGATTCTTATAATAAGAACTATCCTTTATTGGATATTTTTAATAACAAATGTCGTCTTTTATTTAAAGTTTAACGACAATTTTATTGAATATATTAGGAATTTTTCCTTGTTGTTGTCTAACCAATCTTAACTTCTTTTCTTTCGTTTTTATTCTTCGTTATTCGTTCTCTTTTTCCCTCCTTAGTCTTAGTTTTTCTCTTCCTGACTCAGCTTCTTTTGTTGTTTCGATTTATTTATTTATTTATTTATTTATTTATTTATTTATTGATTTGTTCATTTATTTATTTATTTATTTATTTATTTATTTATTTATTTAATAATGGAATTTATTACGTGTAGTGTTTGTCTTTTTTTTAATAATACTTGTGTATTTCATGTGTCGGTGTAACTTATTCTTTTATTTATCCATATCTCTTGTTCTCAGTTGTTATATTTCGTTAATTTTTAAGTGTATTTTCATTAACCCCGTTTTAGGCTTATGCCTGTTGGGGGACAACACTGGGTCCGGACCTCCAGTTTATCTGAAGGTCGTTTTCCCAGTTGCTGTTACATTATTATTAAATTATTATTATTATTATTATTATTATTATTATTATTATTATTATTATTGTTGTTGTTGTTGTTATTAAGCAGCGGAAGAATGGAGCTACTTATTAGTTTCACAATGTCCGTCTATCCGTCCGTCCCCTTCGTAATTTCCGCATTTTTTGAGGTAGAAGGTTCAAATTCGAAATTTAGTTTACTATGAGCATGTGCACCTTCACTATTTTGTTTGGTTTTGGATTGGCCCACTGGGATCGGAGTTTCGGGGGCGGAAATTGGAGGGGACCAATAGATCTACACGTATTTATGAATATAAAGGAGTGAAATTCCGTATGCAAGATTCCACTAAGCAAGATCAACATTATATGAAGTTTGGGCCAAATTGTCCAATGGAGTGGCAGTTACTTTGTCTTTAGATCTAGTGCTTGTGATATATTTAGTAAAAATGCTAATATTTCATCAAATATTTAATATTTTCATAATCTGATCGCAAGGTTTTGTCTCTATTATAATTTGTCAAGTTTCCTGAAAATGGCTTTGCATTGGGTTGAATACATTGCATGTTATAAACAAAAAACTTACGAAAACATTCGATTTTTTAAAGAAATCTTTATATCTCCATTAATATACATGCTGTTGTCATATAAATGAACACGGATAAGTAAAAGGAGCTTCTTAATCATATGTTAAAGCTACAACGCATTTCAAGTGTTATTTTTTTCAGGGTGATCCCAAAAATTATTTTTTTGGTTCACTTTGTTGCTGGCCCCTATTTGGCTTCGGGACAAAACCTTCGCTGAAGTATATGAGGTGTAACATGCTCTTTACACCTTTGAAGTTTCAGGATAATTCGTCAAGTATTTTTCTGGGTATTCGACAAAACGTCTAAAATCGAAAGTGTCCAATTACTTTTGGGTAGATAGTGTACACTGCTATGCCAAACATTTGGAATTCCGATATTTGACAAGCCTGAGCTGTACGATGGATGGGGAACATTGCCAGAGATCATGGGCGGCATGAGCCCTAGCATTATCATACAACAACTCCACGTCTCGTATTTGGCAGAATGAAGAAACATGGAGAGACAATTTTCCAGTGACGACGAAGTATTGAAATGGCTTAATGAACAGGCGCCACATTCTACCATCAGAGAATGAAAAACTTCACTTATTCCATGACAAATGCTTGAATAACTTTGATGATTATGTCGAAAAATAAAGATTTGGCGGCGAAAAAAAAAAAAAGTTTTTTTTATTTATCTTGACCTACATTTACCCGTTCACCTGCTTAAAACTTATTTTTGACTAACCCTCCTATATTTTTCATGATCCTATAAATATCTTAATATCGTATATTTAGGCTACTAATTTCCAATTAAGAAAAATCTCCGATTTACAAATATCATTAAACAGGTGGTGGCCTTACAGTATAACAGAGGGACATCAGGAGTTCCAACTAGTTTCGCCATTTATTCCCGGGATATCCTTGACAAAGCCGGGAATAAATGGCGAAACTAGTTGGAACTC
>JAHWFO010045454.1:1486685-1620531 GCA_023313115.1 Rhysida immarginata | reverse complement strand
GAGTTCCAACTAGTTTCGCCATTTATTCCCGGCTTTGTCAAGGATATCCCGGGAATAAATGGCGAAACTAGTTGGAACTCCTGATGTCCCTCTGTTATACTGTAAGGCCACCACTTGTTTAATCAATAGGAACAGTATTATGATCCACCTTTCTACCGATTACAAATATCAGCTATTTCTATATGATTGCTTACTAAATAACGTATATAATTGTACCGTTCTCTATAGCGGCTAAACCAAATCGTAAAAGATCAATGGGCCTTCAAAAAGGTCTTTTTTTTTCATGACTTCATAAATTTAGTTTGTGTGTTCTGATTAATAGTTTCCTTTCTGACCAGCATTTCTATTCTATGAGCCGTATCATTAATTTATTCCGATAGAAAAACAGTTTATGCATCACATTAAGCTCTATGGTAACAAGAAATTCACTATTCCTTAAGAAATGAATATCGAGTAAGAACACTCATCCTTCGATATTTAACAACGTGGAGAAAGAAAACCTAAGACCAGAAAGAACCAAAAAACTGATAAAATGTTTCTTAAAAAAAAACAACAAAAAAAAAACGATAAAAAAAGAGGTGGAGGAAGATGATGATGCCGAGGAGATATCTCCGCAAACCGGTCGATTGTCATTGATTTGAAAATTTGCAATGGTTGGGAGGTTGGCTAGCGCGTGTATGTGTGTGGAAACTGCAGTTCCAACCAGCAGCTGGTACAGTCGATGGACGAACATCCGTTGCCTATTTGACGAAGGAAGAAGGGGTTGGAAGTAGGAGGAGAGATCGTCTGGTGGCGAGAGAGATTCCACCCAGGAACAAACAACACAAAAAGGATTAAATAGCAAAAAAGAAAAAAAAAGGGGGGGGGGGACTCCTTCTAACCTCTAAGAGAAGAGAAAGTTCGATCACACCAGAGAAAAGAAATAAAAAAAAAGAAAGAAGATGGAGGTGATTTTGAGGCGATCCACCTGCAAGGCAGAGGTGCGTAGGAGGAAATGTCACAGGTGGCGCCGTGAGGAGTCAACATCGATTCCCGTTTAAAAAGAGCCCGACAGGAGTGCTCCCTCCGTCCCGGAGACATTCATTTACCTTAATGGGACAGAGTGAAAAGAAAGGAGGAGAAAAAAAAATGAAAGAGAAAAAAAGAAGAAGAAACGAACCGGCATGTAGGTTGAAGGTGACTCTGACGTCAGAGATAAAGTGAAAAAACGATGACGAAATTCGAGACAGTAGTTAGTTAATTGGGAGGAGAAATATTTATGAAGGTGGGTTGTGGTCTGGCAAGTGCGTAATTAATATTCCATAGCAACGTTCTTCAGAATCCTTTTATTCCTAGGTGAGATTAAAGCAGCCTGCCATGGATAAGTTAACCTTGAATTCTTCTTTAATGATAAATTATCATTACCCTCTAATAGAACATTTCAGCAAGAAAAAAGATTAAGAAAATTAAGTTACAAATGTTTCACTCCTTTTTTAAAAATCCAGATGGACTAGAACGGCTTTACTGTTTTGGAAGTGCGCAAGGACAAATGAAAAGTCAAAGAACTACTTCTTAAAGTAACAAAACAACTGAAAGCGAACTTATAGAAGGCATAAAAACACAAAATTTAATGAAGTTTAACTCTTGATTAATCCTTTATAAAAGTGAGCGAAGAGAGTAAGCTATCCAAAAGCTTTTCCGTCATTTTAATGATTCCACATGAATGACGGCGAAAGTGGCCGTTATAATGAAATTTAAAACTGATATTCCATAATGTATGAAGAATTAAATCCTGAAAGTGAATACACCTTAAAGATAAGCTGCTTTTAAAGGATAGAAAGTTGACATCAAAATAAAGAAAAATCGTATAAACCGAGCGAAGTTTGTAATAGTCGATTATGCTGAAAATTTATTCGTTTCAATATTTTAAATTCAAAAAAATCCCCAAAATATAGCACAGAAGTATGAAACACTGCAAATGTAAGCTCTCTTTTTTTCTTCACATATTTTCCCATTTAATAAAGCTAATGCTCCTTTTCTCTTTCTCCATTCTATAACGAAGCTTATTAAATTCGGAGCAATAATAATTTTCTAATTTTCTTCTCCTAATTCAATTCGAATTAAGTCGAGTATTAAAAAATAAATTATTAAAAAAAATCAGCTGCCACAGAAAATTGCACCAACGAAATCAGATGCTGAGATTAGTACGGATAGAGTGTGACTATGTGGACTTGGGTCCGATGTTCTTCCCCTGTTCTCTCTCTTTCTTCTCCTTTCGGCGGCAGCCGCTGCTGATGGAGGTGTGTTGCAAAAAAGGCCGCGGAGGTGGGGGGAGGGTGGATGGAGAGAAAGGAAGGTTTATTGGTGGGAGCCTTTGCGCTTCCTTATGCCTCCCACAACCACCACCTCCGCTATCGATCAGAGAGGAACGGAGCATGCGCACTCTGTTGTTTGGAGTTTTGCTTTTTCGAGGTCAAAAATGCCTCCTTTAAAGGCTTTAAAGGTGAATGGAAGGAAGGAGCACAGCCGCATCGGGACGCAACGCAACCGACAAACACAATATCTACACTTTTCGTCAGCTAGAAAACAAATATTAAATGGATGTGTATTAAGGTTTTTCTGATTTTTTTAACAGCTATTTTTCAAGATAAATGAAAAAGCTTTAAATGGTACAATTTTAAACGACGTTAGCATATGCTATATATTTGGAAAAAGCTTTTCGATTAGTTCAAAATTAGCATAAGCAAATTCAGAGAACAGCATAATGAACTGCAATTGTCTTTTTGATTTGGCATATTATTAAATTAGATATCAATATTACTTCGTTATATCTTCTGGCCGATGTATATATCACATTTGCCCAGAGCAAACCTAGAAATAACGAATCTCTTAAAGCGGATACATCTAAGGCCCGTCGCAAATTGAGAAAGTCGCCTCTACATTTGTAGAGAGATGCTTACTGCGCATGCGCACGGCGTGAACGAAACGCGTCACTTCCTCCTTTCTACGTCGAAAAGTAGAAGTAGAGAGCAGTAGAAAAATTTCTACTTTGGTTCTACATTTTCCTCCTTCCACTCTACATTTTCAACCAAATAAACATGGCGGCGCCTCGTAACGAAAGAGCAGGAATGTTCATGAAGGCCCCTTTCTCCTTACGACGAGTAAGGACTGTCTGGTGGGACCACACTTTCTTTTGCGGGAATTTTGATTCGCTTTGCGTTCTTCTTCGTCTTCTAAAAAAAACAGAATAGCAGCAAGGGCAGCAGGATCAACATCGTCGAAAGCATCCATCATGAGAGACGATGGATGAGACGAACAGATCACAATGGAGCATGCGCGATCGCCACAGAACGGTTGACTGTAGAGACTCCAATTTGCGGCGTGCGAGCTCGCGCGCTAGCAACTTATGACGTCTCGCAGATGCTCTGACGTCAAGTCGCCTCTACAAATGTAGAGGCGACTTTCTCAATTTGCGACGGGCCTAATGGAGACTGTTCCAATGCATCAGTGTGTATGTCCTAAAATCAAAATATAAGACATAGAGGCTTTGCAATACATTTTATTGATGAAAAGATCCACCAATCGGTTTCGACATTTCAAGGTAATAAAAGGCATAAAGGCATAACTGCAAAATAAGCTTATATATGAAATTGAATAACATGATGTATCATAATTGGTTTACAATGAACTGTGAGGTATTGATTGTCGAAAAGATAAAAGTTAACAACAGGAATCTGTGAATATAGTAAATAACGATCAATAATAAACAAGTTAATAAACACAATTTAGACACATATATATATGAATAATGAAAAATACAAATACAAATTTTGGAATAAAAGATTATGAAATTAATCAAGTAATGAATTATAGTAAATCGGAAAACATAAAATTTGGAATATATCGAAATTGGTCTGTACACCTAAGAGTTTTTGGGGGCTTGATGAAACAGCTTTGAAAATTTCAAGGACACAAATTTCATCAGCCCCCAAAGACTCTTAAGTATACAGGATTTCAAATTTTACATTTTCTTTCTGATTTAGTATAATTCTTTACTTGTTTAAATTCATAATCTTTTATTCCAAAATTTATATATTATATATCTAAATATCTAAATAATATTTCTTAACTTGTCTCTATCATTATTACCATTTATTATTTACTATGTTCATAGCTCCCTATTGATAACTTCTTTCTTTTCAACAATCAATACCTCACTCTTCATTGTAAACCAATCACGATACTATAATGGTGCAACATGCTATTCAATTTCAAATATATTTTCCTCCCATCACCTTAACAAAACCGGGAAAAGATGGCAAAACCGGTTGGTGAATCTTTTCATCAATAAAATGTATTGCAAAGCCTCCATATCTTGCAATACAAAGACCTTGAACTGTATTGATCCTAGCAAAATATCTGAAGACACACAAGTTTTTCAGATGCTTCGCAGATAGCTGCCTGAGGTAATATAATACGCAAGTGATTAATGTTAGATACAAATCCCTAATTCTTGGATGATAGCAATAAAATGTTACTTAAAAAGCGAAAGAAAGGTGAATACAAACTTATTGAGAACTGTACAGAGTGGAACAAAGGTCTCTTGGCGATACATATAACTGAAGTTCATGAAATGAATAAAAATGACTCTTTTTTTTACAGTTACCGACGATTACATAGCGTATTAGTTGAAAAATGGCCGTTTTTAATTAGAGTCTTTTCGTAGCGTATTTCTGATGTTGAAAAAGATACCTATTTCTAAATGAAGGACGATTTAGCTTGACTCGGTCTACCTGTGAAAAATGGAGATGGTCCACCCACGATTTTCTATTTATTGACTGCAATAGATTTGATATTTCTGTTTAGTGGTCTTCCGATGACCTGATTACGCAAGTTAGGACATATACAAAATTTATCTTATAAACCATAACGGATAGGGACCAAATTCTAATTACAAACTTGCTCCGCATTCAATCACGAACACGATAAAGAAAACGTATAATAATTGGATAAAATGACTGTTCAAAAATAAAACTGAAACATTTCTACATGCAAATCATGTCACATGTCCATCCAGTTTGCATATTTCACACAAGTGCAATTCGATATAGAGTACGAAGGCTGAGTACATAGTTAAGGAAATGACTGCCATGGCGCTGCTAATGAGAATGCTACAACTCGGCTTCATCAGGACAGATATCCAAACATGTAGAAAAGCTTCAGTTTCTTTTGAGTGATCTATTCATCCGACTATGATATCTCTTTTAATGTGTTCATAACTGAAAGCGGATCAAGTTTGTATTTGGAAATTGGTCCCTATTTGTTACCGTTTATGAGATAAATCACGATAGATGACCTAATTTGCATCATTTGGTTATCGGAAGATCAAGAGACTCCCCACCCTAAAGCTCCTATTTGTTGCTGCAATATATTTAGGAAATCTCCATTTTCTGCATATGTAGGAGAGGTGTAACAGACTTTTTAGTCACCCTATATAATGTTACTAGATATATTCTTAAGTTCAACTTACAAATGAACAAGCAAACAAAGCAAAATATACTGGCCTCCTATGGAATAAGATCACTTGTAAAAATTTAACCATTATGCAGCAATCTATACATAATAGCATAAGAACATTTTCCTTGGGTTTCTGGTCGCATATCCGCAGTTAAAAAATATTTTCATCATGCAGAAGTTGTCATCTCGTAATATTTTCTCGAAAGACAATTAGCGGAGAGAGAAAGAGCAAAACGCCGACCGTCGTGGCTCAAATTTTTATATTAAAGAAAAGTTGAAAATTAAATTTTTCCTTTGCGTGACAAAAGCAGGTGAAAAAGAGGGTGGGAGATGAAAAGCAAAGGAAAGGGATAAACGACGAATGAAATAAAACGAAATTTAGCGTCTGAAACGGGAGAGAGAAACTTCTCAAGACGGGAGGGGGGGGGGGGGGGTCATTTCGGAACATCACCACCAGATGGCTCATCAGGAAACTTCCGACGAGAACGAGAAAACGGGAGAAAAATTCATCACTGTTTAGGAAATTAGAATATTTCATTTGAAATGAGGCTTACGCGGGCTAAACAAACGAGAAAAAGGAAAAAAAGAGCACTTTATGAGACGAGAGAAATTGGAAGGAAAACAAATTAAGGTAACCTGAAGCACACCGAGAATCAAGACACCATATTATCGTTAATCGTACAACATTATAAGAAAAAAAGGTTTTGGTAAATTAATGGAAACACTCAAGCGTATATGTTGGATATTATTGACGCTGTCCTCATCGAAACGGTACGCGACCTTAACTGCTATTATTTTAGCACTGTGGTGTGTACTCTTTCTACATTTAACAGGCATCAAAACAAGCGCTAACTCTACAATTTATTAAGTATTAAGAGCAATATATCGAGAATATATGAGAGTTTATTTGGAGGTATCGAAAGTTATGAGAATTAATCTTGTTAAGATAAAAATATCTTTCGCTAAACATCGTAATGGATTGAAGTGTAACTTGAAGGACAAAGATGAGCATTAACAAGCACACGAAAGATGTCTTATATCAGTCTTAAATGTCTTAAACTGTGACATCTAAGAAAGTAACTACTATGAAAGTGATGCGGAGCTAGACCTTCGTAAATTCAGCTTGTACCAAAACATAAGACAGAGCCTCATAAAGAATATTCGTGTTCGAGCGGCAATGACTACTGGATGACTTAGGTGAATGAAATTGGAGTAAACGGTGACTCACCAGGACTTCTTAAATTGAGGATGGGTGGAAACATCTTGTAAAACTCAAAGAATCTTGCGATTTCGACTGCCAAATCCAAACGATGGAGTTTACGTTATAATTTTAAGCAGCCACATTGTAGTTTTATGCAGACTCAATGTGTTAACTTGAGAGCCAAGTGATGGTAAGAAACACCTTCAAGACTTTGAACAACCGAGTCACTGCATGGTGCAGTTAGTATTTGTCACTTAACATATTTTCAAGCTAGAAAAGCCGTGGTTCAGTCTTGGTCTGAGATCTTAAAGACGAAGAAAAACAACTTCCTCCACCAGAAGAGACACCAGACCCGAACATTATCTAGCCACTCTGAGCTTTTTGGAAAAAAGGAGACGACAACCTCATCTGCATCTTTCATGGAATTTGAAAAAATTCTATACAACGAATGCTATAAAGTTCTATTAGCCAAAATCCAGGAATAAAATGCTTTCATTTCTGGGTGGATTGCAAGCCAGGAATAGCCAAAACTATATTAATAAAGATTTTCCTTAACCTAGAAAAGTTTCCATCATTTTGCCCAATTCTTGGGCATGTACTCTATACTAGCACTCTGCATGAGCGTTTCAGATATTGATTAGATCAGCAACGGTTTGTCATAAAAGAAGTTGTATGTCACCTAGCATTATTGGCACCTGACAAAGATAGAGAAGGGTCCGCTTTAATTTATCTTTGAAAATATTTATTTCCGCCTAGCAAAAGAAAACCCGTTATTCTCCAACGTAATTGGAAAACGAAGCACCAACAGGCTTTCATATTACTCCAGAAAACAGCAATTTTTTACAAGATAATGAGAGAGAGAGAGAGAGAGAGAGAGAGAGAGAGAGAGAGAGAGAGAGGGGGGGGGGGGAATCCGAGCTGTATTCGCGAAACTCATTAAATCAGAGCCGGTTATTTTCAACGGTGATAAACGAAATAAAAATACACAAACCCCCTTAATAAACTAGCGTTTGCATATGCCAATGACCACCGGCAACGGCCACCCGCACAAGTAGGCGCATGCACACCCGTAAAAGCAGCCGAAAGGAGAGCCAGGTTGTTCCTCTTCCTCCCACGCAGCACAGCATTTCGTCCATGATCGATAGGCTTAATTGAAGGCGAACAATCCACATAAGGCATCGCCTGCTTCCTCTCTGTCGTGACTTCTCTTCCTTCTTTCAATTAATAGCCCATCAATCCGTGTATCCCATTGAACATGACAGCGCAAAATAACTAACACACTCATTAATCTCACCATCTGTTTACACAAATAGCTTTTAACGTTGACGGGTGCGTTACGACATATTAATTTTCAAAAAACAAATAATAAACAACCGAAAACCATTACAAATATCCTTAAAAGATAAGAAAACTTTAACCACAATCAAAACAACAATTTCGCAGCTTTATTAAAAACTTCATCCAGCTTCCATTTCTTCTTCGCTCTCTAACTCTCCCGTTTACCCTTCCATCGTGGATCTGATGCGAAAATAACGTCGAGGCAAGTTGAAGACTTAAGTCTCTCACAACCTGGTAACGAAAAAAAATATCTACGAAGTGTAATCCAGAGAGAGCAATCAAACCGAGCCATGATAGCACCGTCCAAACGAGAAATTGAACGAGAGACCCTAGAAGATGAACCAAGAGTATATAAAAAAAGAAGAACTTGGGGAAAAGGGGAAGGAAAGGCATAAAGCTTAAGGAATTATGAATAATTAAAGACGTGTTGCGTGTTCACTTCTCTCTTCTAAGAAGAAACTTTGTTCCAAATGAGCTACATTTTACTTGGACGCCACTCACACATGTATATAAAAACAAGGGCTATTGCTTTGCAATTTTTCGTTCATGGCTCATCCGACTCATATTTAATTACTCGTTTATCTTTAAGAACACAAAGGACTGACAAAGTTAAGAAGAGCATTTTTTTAAAAATTTTATTTCCCAATGCTAAATCTCCAAAGTGGAAAGTTCAACGCTTGGCTGGTTTACGATTTATTTTGCGTACAACACCTGGAAATTTAATGTTATGCAATAAACGCAACGGCGAGGAAAATTCTCAATGTGATGTTAAGAAAGTTGGATGGACGAGTTTTTATACTCTTAAAATATAGTAGGTTTAATTAATGGCCAAGACATAAGGGAAACTCAGGGACTGTGTACTCTATTTGAATCAACTTCTCCCCATGAATAAAATTTAAATAATTTATTGCATATCTCAAATGTCAAAATCCCAATATAAGAGGATCGTTTAGAAAGTCCTTTAGCCTACACTTTATCAACATATAATGTAGAGAGAAAATTCATTGTGCTTGCTGTAAATTTAAAATTTCCCGTTTTCATGCGTGCGGGATTTTAAGTCATCTGCTAAACTGGCATTTATAAACGATTCGCGTTACAAAAAAAATAACGAGTGAGATTCAATTTTGATAGCAGAGAAAAGAAAACTTAAAAACTTGAGAAATTAACTTCAATACTGGAAAAGATATAAAAAAAGAGAGTGTCATTTTATTTATCTAGCTCAACTTTGGCTATCATTTCAAGAGAAGCCTTTCTTCATTAACAACTGTCCTCTGTTTTCCAATGCTGCAAGACGGGAAGTGAATTTCTTTTTGGTATTTTTTCCAAAGTTCATAAAATGATCTGGGTCTGCGATTGTAGGTTCCAGTTTAAAAAGAACCGAATACTTCAAAGTCCATAGGAGGTAATTTGACAAGAATATCTGAGAATGGAACAGCACGAATTCTGATCATCTCTTCCATTCTCATAAAGCAACTGAACGTGTGCATGACTCGATATTTTACCTTGGTGAACAAAGATGTTCTTCCTAACCATTCCGCACGAAATCCCAAAATGTCCTCCCGATAATTCGTTAATGTTCGTGTCTGCTGCTATTTTAAAGAATTTTCAGGCGTCCTTTTTAGCAGCAACCTGCCATCACCATGAGACCTTTGGGAAAACTTCCACGTTAAGTTCGGAACGAATGAACTCCACTCCTGCCTTCGATAAGAGGCAATGATACGATTCTTACTATCAGGTTGTTGCAAAAAAATTTTCCGGATTTTTATTCCAACACAAAAACCTCATTTTATTGAACGACAGATTCAGCTCATGCAAATGCCGGGCAATGGTTGAAAAAGTGAACGGTTGAAAAAGTGAACGGTTGTTATGCGAGTTCCCTCGTTATTACATTGTGATCTTCATCAATTGCTTGGCGTAGATCACCATCTGAAATCATGATTGGCCGACCAGAGGAGGTGCATCTTGAAGAGTGCTATCTCCGCGTCTGAACCGCCGATACCATTCTTTTATTGTACGTAAACTAACAGTGCCATCACCTAAACGTTGGCAAATGTTTCGGTGACATTGCGCAGCACTAATCTTTCCAGAATACTCGTAGAAGATTATTGCTCGAATATGCTCACGTGAAAGGTCCATTTCTGACCGTTGATGGCACTCACAGATGTATAGTCAGAAAGTTGATTCTTGGATGTAATATAGCAAAGATATTCAAGAATCGAATGCAATAATTTGTTTGAAAACATATGAACACCCCCGTCGGAAAATGAGCCCTTCTTGGGCACGGGTTCTAGAACCGGAAGAAACTTTTGCAACAACCTGATATAATCGATCAGATAACCTATGCCTCATCAAGGGTCACGGCGAACTTTCATTTGCATCTTGCGGGCATTGATTTTTCTTTCAGCGATATGCGCTGAGAGCAATCACACCAAATTTCTGGAACATCCAGACCACATGAATAATTCGATTTTTAGTTGTCACAGATATCCCTGCCTTTTGATCGGTCTGTGTAGGTGAATTTTCTTGGACAAGTGTTTGCTGGAGGGTCTGTCTATTTCGAGGTTTTTTCTCATGGTCAAACTTAGTAAGAATGCCACATTTCTTTAATATCCTCCACAATTTTAGGTAAAAAAAAATATTTCCTGCGTTTTTTCAGCGCTGTACTATGACAGAGGCATAAATCCTACATTAAAAAGTTTATTTTACACAGCCTTTTCAAAAATCCCCAATTGCTTCGATCAATTTGTCTGAAGCAACAAATGCTTTAACACCGAGAAATCATTTGAAAGTCATTTTGCGGAAATCGACTGCTTCATCCCATTTGTTCAAGGGATGAGAGGAAAATCAGTTAAGTTTAACTAAAATGACCATCTCTACAACTATATTGAATATCAAAAAAAAAAATAATCCTTTCGTTGAGACCAGTCCAACAAGGATATTGCAATAATCTACAAGGAAATTTCACAAAATGAAAATAATGGGAGATAAAGAATGTCTTCAGATCAGATAAGTAAAATTAAAACGCTTTACAAATACGAGTGTTAATGCTATTTTATTGTTTTTTGCTTTTTCCTGTATTAATGTTAGCTTTTTAATTTAACAATTCTTATAAACAAATCACATTCAAACATGTTTGTTTGCTTTGAAAGTATCCATAGGAATATTACTGATCTCTGGTTCAGAGTTGAATATTCATCAAGGAAAAGACTGAGATGACCAGGATAAACGCTAGAAAAACTGATGGAGATCAAGTGGAAGAACAATATGCTTAAAAAGAAATTTTTTAATCACATGTAGTTTTCATACATTTTGAATAAACAGTTTTCGAGAAATAAACCATCAGCATTACTTTCTGGACATATTGTGAAATCCCATTCATCCATGAATCCAATTCGTGGAAAGTTTTCTCTTCAGTTGGAATCAACACGCAAAAGGTTTTTCTCCTTTGACACCAGCATTCAAACGCATGTTTAAGAATATCTTATCGCTAAACAAACACGCATAAGACCGACATTACACAAGAATAAAGGCCAAGATCTCCACCCTTTAAGCAGATTGGACACGAGTCGCTCTTTCCGCATCCACCCAACATTCTTCATCGCAAAATATTCGGTAAACAAATTTAATGCCAAAATCGATCAAAAGTCATTATGCTTCTTTATGCCTTACACCTCTCCCTCTACCCCTTCATTTTTTGAAACCTCGACGGTGTTGGTTTCTACGCAAAACACAGACGAACGTTTTTAATGATATCTTTGATTCTGTAAAAAAATATTTAAAAAAAATTATTAGCTACAGTTTAAAAAAACGACGAAGAGCGACACATTCCTGCCAGAAAACATGAGGGAAATTCTCGCAAAAAAGTTTGGCAGTAAAAATTAATAAAGAGAGACATGGAAAGAAACTTCTCAAAATCAGGAAAGGATGGATGAAGGGGAGGTGGAAATTTTTTCCTGCTCTTGAAGATTGGAGCACATGCGCAGTACCATGGCTCGAGAAAACGTACAGGGAAGAAAAAAACTTCTCATTAGATTAACCGCTGCGAGTGCCTCTAGCGAAACCCATATAGATTAAGCGCGTCTCTTTGACGGGGTTGACTTTACATCTAGATAAGGCAAAAGGAAGAAAAAAAAGGAAAAAAAAAAAAAGGAAAAAAAAAGTCAACAGACATTATGCAGGCAAATGACGGAGGAGCCACGACAAACAGTCCTCCAACTAAGCGCTATGTTTGTTGTATTCATTGTTTCCACCTCATCTTCTCTTTTTTCTTCCATTTTTATTTGATGCATAATTACAATCATTAGTGCATCCAAGGAATTTTCTTAGAAAATAAAATCCTTTTAAGCCTTAGCTTCCCATATTCTCCAGACAGACATCCCCTCCTTTCCATCTTCCCATTTTCTTTCTTTCACTGCGAAATTCCACTCTGAAAATACGAAAAGCTTTTCCATCACGTTTTAAAATCAAATCTCTTCTGGCTGCCATCATTTTAACCTTCTTCCTACCTCCACCATCTTGAGTTTTTTTTTAAACATACACGTACTTGAAACGCCAGCCACGATTAACTGCAACGACAGCTGTTCCCGTTTCCATTTATTTTTTTAAATAATAAACACCAAGAATACTGGCTAGCATTTGAAAAAAAAATAAAACGAGGTTTTGAAGTAAATTCTAACATTAAAAAGTTATTTTTTTTTTGTTTAAGGCCAAGTCCTTTAATTTTCTTTAACATGTGTATATTCTTCTTTTTTAAAAAAGATGTTACCCAATAAGAGAAAACAATTTAAAACTTTGTTGGCAAAATTAATAACCATATGCAAGTTAAATTTGCCTCTAGCAAATCTAAGGGCTCTCCCTTCCATCGTTTTGAAATTAAAAATTTTTATATTAAAAATTAGGAATTTGCTTAACTCTGCTGACGTCTTGCTCCAGCTCTCTTCTGCTAAATTAATGCAATTTTACAATGCAATTCTCTTTACATAAAATTAAAGTAATTAAATTCATAATGCGTGGTAGCTTAAAAGTTCCGGGAATCGGCATCTATTTTCTGAAATAGCGTTTAGGTTATGACATGGCTGACGTCACTTTCTCGTTTCCTCTCCGACAGGAGATTATGTGATGTCCCAGCTCGAAATGTCCTTTATTTTGTATTTTGCTTGAGAAATCTCCCTACAAGATATGAAAGCCTGGTTCACACTATGACAGATTTCACGACAGCAAGAAATTGAGATCAAGGTAGCGCGGATATCTGGCGGAAAAGAGGAAAGAAATCAACTGTGTTCTTTCCATCTGGTATGGCAACAAGCAACAGCGGTAAAAAATCAGAACGAATTTAGAAAACTTCATCATCCGCAAGTGTGCGACATTTTTTAAATGGCTAGTCTTTACTAAACACGTTTCGATAACGAAATCCTAATAAATATTGTCTAAGACGTTTATTACGTAAATGACCGTATAATTTTAAGATAAATCGAATAAAAGAATCCATTTCGGAGTATGATCTTCAACACACGAAACAAAACAGCATTCATTTTGCGAAAGTAGGTCTACTTGTCTTAGATACCCTAGTGCATTTTGACAATCTCTAACCACAAAAAAGCATTCGAATTTTTACAGGCAATGCCACACAACAGCTGCTTCTTATATTTTAATATTTCAATTCGACAATCGTAAAGTTTTAAATTTTAGAACTCGATACGAAAGAAAATTTGAAACCTAATCTTCTAAAAATCCAAATTGAACATTTCGCCAAAATTTATTCGAATCAATTGAAAGCTAATGTGTATATTCTTCAATTTTCCCTTGAGCGTGAAGCATAACTGCGGTCGGTAGCCTAAAGGAGGCTCTCTGAAACTAACCGAAATCAAACTCCTTTGTTAAATTAGAATCCACATGCCATCTTTTTTTATTATAGAAATCTAAGCCAGAGTGCAAAATAGATGTAATGTATATGCATATATCATGTATGTAATCCACAATGTTTAAGTTGCGATTACATCATAAAAAAATTTCAAACAGACTAAGAAAAAAAATAATAAATAAAAAAACCCAAAAAATTCAACAAAAAAAATTCCAAAACAAACAGAAGTACTACGATTCTTATTTTGTTTTTCTTTAATTATCTTTAAATGTTAACTATCTCGGACCATTACGGATCTCAAAGTTTGATGCACACCGCGGGTAAATGTTAATTTTATATTTAAATCTTAGATCAGTCTGACAGCAAAATTATTCGTAAATAACCAATGAATAACAGGCAATATTCATGGACTTTTTTCCCATATTGGCAAGATCTCTATAATATTTAAAATGTTCTGTTAAATTT
This sequence comes from Rhysida immarginata, assembly GCA_023313115.1. NCBI lineage: Eukaryota > Metazoa > Arthropoda > Chilopoda > Scolopendromorpha > Scolopendridae > Rhysida > Rhysida immarginata. The sequence goes on along the minus strand of JAHWFO010045454.1, from coordinate 1,606,171 downwards.
TATATATGTGCATATTTTAAACCAGAGAAAAAAATATCAGGCCTGTTTTGCAAAGAGCGACAACGTTCACCAAAAGCAAAATGTATGGCACGTCATTTCAATTCTTTTCCTCTGGACTATTCAGATATTTTCAAAACTGAGATTATATTCATTTCAAGTATGAACATTTTTCTTAAAAAGTTGAAAAGAAAGCCTAGTACAACGTTAACAAGTGCTGTTTCTATGGCGACGAATCTGTCAGCATTTGTGAAAAAAAACCTTTACCTTACTCCCCCCCCCCCTCGCTTTTCTTTTATACCCAAAGTCCCCTTCCACTGCTCGAAAAAGTTCCTCGTCATTTCTCTGTGGCTTTTCTGCGACCATTTATTGTCGCCACTCTTTCCTTTTCAATTTCATTTGTACGGGCGTCAGAAAAACCTCGCATTTCGAGGGCAAATTCACGGACCGACCCACCTACCCTTTTATTCTCGAAACTATATAAACATTTTATAAAACAGAAAAAAATATATCCATTTATTTCCACAAAACAGTTAGCTGGAGAGAAGCAAAGAGCACGATTAAAGAAACAACGCAGCATGCGTGCACCGTTCGTGAATTTTTAATATTTAACCAAATACGTTTTCATTCAACCACTTCGAACCAAATTGTTAAGGAATTAGATTACGTCGGGATTTTCTTTTCTTTTCTTTTTTTTTAAATTTCAACTTCTTATTCAAGAAAACTTTCCTATCATCACCCCTGGAGAGTTTCTCGTGAAGTTTGAGGTGGGGCCTGGGGTACATACCTATGCATCGCTCGTTCCGCTTCCCTCAACCAAAAAGCAAAGTAGAGATCAAAATACATGGGATGTGAAGTTTTAACATGGCCAATGCCAACGGCATTCTTAAGGAAATGAAATCGATAAAGAATGGGGAAAGTCCAACCGAGGAACGGGCTTGAAATAATTTACAAAGGAGTAGTTTCGCATCCATTCTCGTGCACGAGTTATTTTCCAATAACGATGAAATCTCCAAAAGTTACGACCATGGTTCTAGAAACGTTGGCATCCACTATTCCAAGTGCAATTAGAATTTATATTATTTAATTTTAAGTTTCGATGCCCATCCATTTCTTCTCTAATTGCTTTATATAGCTACTAATACCCCTTACAAAGAAATAAGTTTTTATTATGAGAAAAGTCACAGTCCTTTCAGTAACAAAAGTCACAGTCCTTATGTTCCAGATTTAAGTAATATTACAGTTAACAAATAGTCTATAAAATTTAGATATGCAACACAATCAGCTCTAAAGGTTAAGAGACAGACAGACAGACAGACAGACACACACACACACACACACACACACACACACACACACACACACACAGAGAGAGAGAGAGAGAGACAGAGAGAGAGAGAGAGAGAGGAAAGATAAATCAAATACTGTTCTTAATTCAAGGAAGAAAGTTTTTTTAATTTTTATTTCTGTTGGCTAGACTGGTTTTCTGAAAACAAACGACTGACTTTGAAAGCCAGAACGCTCTTGGCTCCCACTCTTGTCTTTTTCTTTTAACTTATTTTTTTTCACACAATAAACGGGAGATCCTCAACAAAGTCGGTCGCCTCGTTTCATTTCAGAGACTACACGGTAATTATAGCGTTCAAATTTTGAAGGAAAAAACTAAGGGTAACATAAAAAATAAAAATCAACTTTTCATTTCACTAGAATTTCAACGTCTAAGCAGATTATCTGAAAAGGACATTTAGATCGAGTCCATTTTTGCGCTTTAAATAGTATAAAGAAGGATTTTCGCCACTAATGACACCCAGATTGCCTTTAAGAAGCAGGTAGTGAAGGCCACTCTCCTCAATGTCACTTTTTTATAGGATGAGAGACGATAAGAAATAGCTAACAATTATTCTGAAAAAAAATAACGAATGTATAAAAAAAATCAAAACACTTTCCATGTCAGTGTGAGTATCGCCATAATATAACAAAATTTATCCACGAAATGGAGTGACACATTGTAAAATTTTACAAACATTTGGACTGACAGACCACGTGATATTCTAAACTTTTGATTCTACAGACATTGAAGAAAACTCGTAAACAGATTTAATCAACATAGGTGTTCCAAAGGGGGTAAAATTCTCCCCAAAACATTAATTACTATTTGTCTATAATGTGCATAATAAATAGCAATTTTATAGAAATTCTGCTAATAAATTTTTACAGAAATCTTCAAAATCTTAAAAACAACTGATGTAGATAAATAAAGACCTAAAATAAATTCATTTCTATTTTGACTAGAGGATATAGAGAACTCAATTCTATACGTTCACCTTAAAAGCTCACCTATAAGTTTCTATTATAATGATAAACTGACATAATTTAAAAGGGACAGATAAAGTGAAGGATATTCTTACCTCGAAGAACTAGTTTTTTGAGTGGCCAAAATTTATGGTACACTCTAAAGTCCTGCAAAATATATACTATCCTTTAATTTTCATCGTATTAACTCCTTGAGTTTAAGTAAATTTACCTATGCTATCAATTTGATATACAAACCATAATGCTTACACCAGCAAGCTTCAAACTAAATGAAGCGGTTGCACTTCCTTTATTAAAAGTTTTTATATGTTCCAATCAACGACATAAATCTTGAAAGAGAAGGCTCAGTAATAAATCATTTATTGTTTTCACTTATCTTTATTTTGGTTCAATACTTTTTAACATCAAGATTCCATAAGGTCCAATGTGTTTTAGCAGAATATTTTAACTTTATTTCTAATTTAGTTTAGCTCAACAATCTCACTATATGCGCTATCATTAAAAGGAATCTTACAATTCATTATAAAAAAAATTAAAGATGCCAGTATTATATTGAAATGCTTCCATGGCGAAATACCACTGTTAGGCGTCTCGCACACACAAACATATAAGGGACCAATTTCAGAGATAAGGAAAATTATTATGATATTAACATTAACTACTTCCATTGCCTCGTGTGCAAATATAACTTGTTTATATTATCATATTCTCGAATATTTAGACAGCAGTAATATTCAGAAAAGCATATATTAGTAGAGGAAAGTGACCAAATGTGGGCCCCCATTTTGTTTTTGACATGTACAGGCAAAACTACGAAGTAAAAGACATTGAAAAAAGTGGAACATATACATAGGTTACTTTATAGGTCTCAATATCAAAAACACTATAAAATAAAACAATTAAATTTTTTTTCCTCCAAAACGTTACTCATTTACCATTTAAAAAAAGTGCTCCAAAATCGGGCCCCTAAACCCGAATCATGAAATTAGTTACTTGTATTAAAATGAGAAATATTGAATGAAAGAGAACCATTTATTTCCTATAAAAACAATCATAAATAGCAAGTTCATAATTTTTTAATGAAATATCAGGTGTTCATTTATTTCAAAAGCATCTTAGATAAAAAAAAAAGAAAGTTTTATTTTTCCTTAGAAACTTTTTATAGTGTAAACCTTAGACCCTACAACAGAATTCCAAGAAACAGAATAAATAAACGTAAAAACATGGGAGTTCACTTTATGAACAGCATGGGGGGGGGGGGGTATTTTTCGAATTATCATTTTTCGATAAGTACGCATGTTATCTGCCTCAAACCTACAGTAATACGTAGCTATTATAATAAGGATTAAGTAGATATAACAATTAAATCATTTATATTCAAATTCCTGCCACAAAACCATGAAATTGAGGAGCGTAAAAAGTTTCGATATTCACAAAAAACAATACGTTGTCATTAAAATAAAAAACAGATTGAGTAAACAATTTGGGCGCTGGTACTCCAGTAGATATTGCATAAACTCAATCTTTCATAGCTATGCTACAGCATCGTACAGAGCAAAAATCGGGAGGGGGGGGGGGCGCTTTTGGTCACTTTCCTCTCCTAAAATACTATAACTATCTGCATATTCTTTCTAAAGTTATTTTATGATTTCATTACACAGTGACATCAGAAAATTCTAATTTGACTAATTCAAAATTGCTCCCTCCATATTTAAATCCAAGAAGTTAAAAGCGTAAACGAATAATTTAAAATATAATTTTTTTTATAACAGTATTGAGAAATGTAATGGAGAGCACTTAAATTTTATTGTTAAAAACTCTTTATTCGCCGAACTTCTACAAACATCGCCATCTGCTCAGTTTTCATATTCTACATTTCATGGCGATCATTTAAATTTTTTCCCTTGAAAAAAAAGACTGCCAACTTAAATATTCCAACGTAAGCAACAAATTTCGTTGGATGATAATGTGATTTTTTTATGTATACACATACATAACGTACATTTCGCTTCGTACTATTTAAACTGCGACGTTTTATTCCTGGAAAAAATTTACGACGGCCAAGTTATCAGTGGGCGCAGAGTGCGAAGACGGTTGACAGTTGCCTAGCAACGCAGCCTCCCCGTGGCATCCGGCCAGCAATCCCAGAGCTGCGGAATCTCCTCTGCGCTCGTTGCGGGCGTTCCATTGAAAACTATCCTATGTGAATGAGATCAGATGCAGAGTCGGAAACACTCTCCATAAAACGAAACGTGCGAAAGATAAAAGGAAGAGGAAGACAGAAAAAAATTGTACAGATATAATATAAATGTACATAAAAAAATTGAGCATTCTTGTTTCAACGACAAATTTCGAGCACCAACTCGTGATAAAAGAGTTGCAGTCGCATTTGCTATTTCCGTGGACAATGGGAAAATCGCCTTTTCTATTTTTCCTGGAAGGGTTCAACCTTTCTCTCCTCCCCGCCTTCAAGTTTTCTCTTCTCTTCTATCCATTACTCTCTTTACTCGTTCCTCTCTCTTTAATATCTTTCCTGAATCCTTTTCCCTTGGAAACAATGCCAAAAAGGCTTATAAATTCAATTTTCTTCAGGGTCATTATCATCGACGAAAGGGCTTGTTAAGTTAATACTTAAAGAGATTATAAAATTTTACAAAGGATCCTAAAGTGTATATATAAATTTCACTATCGCTCAAAACTGTAATGGTATATATTCTAAGTTGCAGGGATTCAATTCCTATATAGAGCTGAAACTCTTGCGCTTCAAAACAGCCATTTCCTAGTAAAAGATCTTTGTAACTATGCCGGCGTGAATGGAATAAAACTTTGACTCCTAATATGCCCCATATATTTTCCAGTGGATTTAGAGATCTGGAGATTATTAAGGGAGGGGGGAGGGTTTACCTAATGAATAACTGAAATACTGCATTTTTATTGTCATAATAGAAAATTGTCGCGGAGCACTATCATTTGCATAGTATAGTTGTTGGCCATAAACTTTGGGAAACTCTGATTAGTAAATCTGTTATAACGCAATTAAGCCTTATATGTCATAACACCTTTTAATGTTATCAACGGACACAGCCGCATTAGAGAATCACGCGCTTGGATGGCTTTTCATACAAACAGCTTATATGAAATACTGTTTAATCTTTAATAAAACCAAGAAAAGAAAATTAAATTTATTTTCCCAGAATGGCCACCTCTTTTGGTCATTCTCATATAGCATAAAATCCCTTTAGAATTTTAATTTACTTCATAACCTATGTAGCAAAAAAATTTTCTACCTCATGTGGATCTGACCTCACACTTTCACCTCCATCTTTATTCCATCACATTATTTTTGTTAAAATATTTTATGACGACCACAGGCGACCGCTATCCTCCCCCCAAATGGACGAATAATTAATTCCCAGTGTCACAGAAACCCGTCACCTCAAGCCACTCTGCTCTAGGATGACCCTCGTAAATTTTTTCCTCCACTTTCAACTCGTTAACCTTGCGGGGTAGCCCATGCTAGGTAGATTTTATTTTGTAAATCTACTCTTCATAATCTCTAAACAAAAGTTATTCAGAAAAATATTTATATAACGAGGAAAAGAGTAGGATATAAGGAAATTCTGAATTAATAATGAGGAATTAAAAGAAAACTAAAGTCACAAAGTATCCTGAAGTTACAATCTAGTTGTTTGATGAAGTTCGTATCCGTTGTTTTAAGTTAATATGAAAGTTTAAGATGGAGGAAAAGACGCACCTTTATCTAAGAAGAAATTGGACGATAGAAATAATTTATTCTTCATTTATTTTATTTATTTCTAGTAGCAACAATAAGCTACAAGGGTTTCTTTCCATGTTGCCATAAAAAATCATACAGAAATATAGTTTCAATCTAGAATTAATCATAATAGATCGTCTTTAATTAAACTTTTAACATTTGAGTAGTTTTTGGCATCCTTCTTCAGAAATAATAAAGTAAAAGCAAAAGCTTTATATGGTTGAAATAAAATTATGAACCGCTTCTGAGGAAGCATTTCCTCCATAATTATTTCAAAATGTTTTTCAATGAAATTCATGTTTTGTTGCTAAACAATGAGTAGCTAGATTATTATATAAGTTTTGTAATCTATATAATCTTGGAGACATTTTAAAGTAAAATTTTTATTATTTTTAATGGGTATAAGTCATCATTTTTTCAGATTCAAAATCACATGGTAAGCTGGAGTCCAAGCTGCGGATAGGATCTACTTGCAATAGTATAACTTTTGTTAGAGAAACGCGATTTGGCGAATAAGCACCCTCAGTCAGAGCACAAAAAGACGTTTGGCTGAGAAAACTAGTGTCAATATATAGTTCTCTGGCTGAGAATAACTATTGACCGAATCGCGTCTCTCTATCAAAATTTATCCTGGTGATTATTAAGCTAGATTCAACTCAGTACTAACAAGGGAATCCCTCGAACAGTTATGTCACAGATTTCTACCATATTGAAATATGTTACTCGTCTAAAACTACTATAGATGCTTGCAAAAGAAGAGAGTGCAACATTTTGTTTCTTTCAAAATAAACCGCGAAAACGAAAAAATTTGAGCATACATAACCATACAAAGACTCCATTAGTAAAGCGGATAGGCTATGTGGGATTCCTTGTAAGCGTAATTGTTTGTATTGTGTGATATATTCGTGGCATCAAGGCATTTTATTTAACGTAGTTTTTGTATCATTTTGTAGAATTGAAAAAATGGCCGCCTACACCATCATCTAGAACGGAAACAATCGTCTTGAATACATTGGTTATTTTGCCTGTGTGGGCCAATTTTAACTCCAAAACTTCACTTGGATTGCTCGTTTCGCGTATTCTGGACTTTCGACTGTTCGAATGTATTCTTCGATGATGAAAACCCGCTGCTCGGTGGTGTAGGCGGCTGTTTTTTCATTCCTGAAAAATGATTAAAAAAAAAACCGTTAAACAAAATGAATTCATGCCACGATCTTATCTCACAATTTTCAAGCAATTACAGTACACTAGCTAGAAATTGACGATAAATCTTGCTAGATAAGTTTGGGGCCACCCTATAGATTCTATCTCCATTTCAAGGTTCAAAATAACTTCACATTTGAATTTTCAATAGAATTATCATTAATAGACTTGTGCAATACCAACATTTTTAAACAACGATTAGTGATGCTACTTATCCGATACAGATAAATGTATTCTAATTGGATTTTGAGAAATACATAAAACAAATTAATTGAGAAGCAAGAACAAAAATTAATTTGAACTCGTATTTTGATGATACTTGAGAAACTTATTTGCGAATAGAAATCGTTAAATAGTAGAAGCAAAAAAATGCCCGCAGAAAATCCTGATAAATGAATTTAGGATTCAAAGGAATTTCTACACTAGCTAAAAAATTAAGTTGACACCAAACTCAAATTAGCTTTTCCTCTCAATTTGTTATATAAATAATATATTATATGTAACTGTAGAAGATAAGGAAAATATGTATAAATTCTCTGGCCTAGAGCTGCGTTTTCATGCAAAAACCATTATATTGTACACGCTACAAATTAATGTAAACTTAGGTATGCAATTCACATGCAAAAAAAATTATGTTGACAGGTAGTTTTTTCATAAACTGGAAACTATACAGAAATTATATGCAAATTAGTGCATGGCCGGAAAAAAGTAATATAAAGGGATGATGATTTAATTTATTTCACAAGGTAAAGTGGTTTATGTTACATAATTGTCCAGCGTTCAGATCATGGCCATTGTAGAAGACAATGAGTTATCGAAATTATCAAGAATTTTAGCTGCAAAACTTGCTTCTCATGAAGATCTGTTGGAAAGTGTTGCAAAAAACACAAAAGAGAAAAATCTGTGGTTAGCAAGCAGGGTCGTGTAAGATAGGGAAGCGGGCTGTATGAAATTCACAAATAACAGCCTAAGAAAAAAAAATGCTAAGATATTGGCGATTCTAAGAGTGGTCTATAAATTCAGACCATTCAAAACAGATACATTGAATATGCTTGAATAGACCAATTGCAACGAAAAAAAACAAGCTGACCCAGAAACAGATGAGGAGACTGGAGTTTGCCCGAAAATACATCACCGAGTCGCTTGATTTCTGGAAACGGATGATCTGGTCAAATGAGTCGAATTTTTAGTTGTTTATTCTAAAAGAATAACGTATATCGAGGCCTAAAGGAACAGCCTTGGACAGACGATATCTGAAGCCTACATGGATTGTTTCTCCTTCCACGGGACTGGAAATCTACACGAGATAACACTCAAATGACTGCTGGTGAGTACAGAGATATTCTAGAGCAAAATGCTACAAAGCTGAAATTATGATACCACTTTATCTTTCAAAGTAATAATGATACAAAATACACACGGAAGCTTACTACAACGAATTTGGCAAGAAAAAAAAAAGAAAAAAAAATAAAAAATCAGCGAGTTGGATTGGCCAGGAAACTCCCTATATTTAAGCCCAATAGAACACTTCTGGAGTTTCCTCGATCGGAGCATTCCAAAAGAAAAGCGAAATGACAGGTTGATATTTTTCAACTGCTTTGATAGACGAATGGAACGACATTATTAAAATATTTATGAAAATGTGGTTTAAAGTGTACTAAGGCGTCTACAAGCTGTCATTGATGTCAAAGATAAACATACTGATTATTAATGACGGTGGAAACTTATATTTTTCTTCGGAAAAAAACCGAAACTGAACATTTTAGTGCTTGTCAACAAATTTTTTTTGTAGTTAATGTATACAGCTTTAGAGCAAACATTTTGTATACGTGATAAAAGCTTTTTAATAATACTTTATTCATATAATATTTATATTAACCCAGAAATTAAAACTTCATCGGCTACTTGAGTATAAAACGAAGCAGATGACATACTTTTAATCGGCAATAAAATTAAACTTTGCAAATACATGAAATTTTATCCGTCGATTATTATACAAAACCCTTCTATTATTCCTACGCAGCCACAGACTCCACAGAAGTGTAAAAAAAATTCTGTTTAACCTTCACACAAGAACAAGAATCCATGTTTAGCATCGCTCGAAGGAAAGTTTTGCTTCTTAAGTAAAGACACCCCAACGAGGGGAAAGTATAATAAAACAGCTTAATATCTTTTACGGAACGAAAAAGTTCTCATAATAAAAAAATAATAGAATCCAGCCACCATCGCATTTGGAAGACGCATTTGTTTGACTGTTCGTTAATTAAACGAGCAAATGGAGCAGATCAACGATTTTTAATCACCACTCCATCAAGAATGAGAACAAATCGATTCAAATTCCCAAATCGTCAAACAAATGGATTGCTCCGTGTGTCTTCATTACCAACAGAAAACGATCAGGGCGAACTAGAAAATTATTCTCCATAGGGGTAATTTATTTAAGAAAAAATTAAAAAGCTATTATCATTTATAAAATATTGAAAAAAAAAGATCCTTTAATCTCGACTATATTATTACTTCCATTTTCATGTACTAATTCAAACATCAAATAGATTCGCTGTCTTTGAGAAGCTATAAAGCAGAATTAATTACCATTTGAGATGAAAAGAAAGTAGGAAAATTAATTTTAATAGGTGGGAGTGGGATTAAGGGGTAAAAAGGATCTCCCATTTTATGGATTTTTTTAATAGTTAAAAAATTTATTAATCATCATTCCTAAAAGTTGGTAATTAGACCATTGTTGGAAAAAGTTCAATGGAACTCACGAATTTATAAGAAATTTTATTATAAGGTTACTCAGAAAGCACTGAAGCACATTTTTATTTCTCTCAATAAGTATACAAAGTTTCTCGCATGTTTGCCAAAAGGCATCTTAAAAATCTACAGATAACGCGGCTAAAGTAATCTGTAAAAATGGCGTCTGAGAACGACCCGCATTATAAACAATGAGTTGCACTTGAAACTCATGGTTGAGGAGAAAAACTGCAAAGATGAACATTCACAAATATGTATGCGCTTTGTCTGCTGGGTTCAGAGAGTTCAAATAATGAAAGAGGAGTGACAAAATTTTTGCATGATGAGCCGCACTCTGGGCGTCCTCCATTGCCACTAGATATTACTGGAACGTCACAAGAATCCAAGAGAAATGTGCCTCCAGCAATGACAATGCACCCATTATAAATCTGAAAACGACGGAAGTAACCATTAAATTGGGTTAGAATATGCCCCGCCATTCTTCCCGATTTGCCTGTCTATGATATTAGTCTCTTTACTTCCCCAAAGCTTTACTATCTGAACAGCACAAGAGTTTGAAAGTACATAGAAAAATAGAATGTGTAAACGGGACAGTTATGTATATTGAGTATTTTTATATATTTTGTGTAAATTATTTTACAAAGCAAACCGTATACATTAGAAGGAAACTACAATCTCTCTGAAGAAGTGGGAGAATTGCACGTAGGAAAAGCTCAAGAAAGAGTTTAAAGAATAAGATGGGAGATTCCAAAAAGGAACTAAGCAATTCTATTTGCTGAACATTTTATAAAAATTAATACCCGAACGAGATCCCGAAATTACAATGCTCTCAACCTAATATTTATAATCGGTTGTAAGCTTGAAGGACATAAATGCGAAATCTATCAAAGGAACTAATTCGGGAGAAATCACAATGCGTTGATCGCAAGCCGAAATACTTCAGATATTAGAAATGCCACAATGGCTTACTTTTAATTACAGTTCAGATGATTCAGTAGCTTTATAAACAATGTTAATACAAAATGTTAAATCTGAAGCCATTTACAGACGCTTCAGGGACGCAGAATCAATTATCCCTTTTGACGTCATAAAGAAGAAATCAAGATTTTATTTAACTTTTGGCAATATTAAATTTGAACATATTGCACCTGGCGGTTGTTATTTCGGGAAAACGTTTTACCTTTACTTGATCCGCTAAAATATTACCGCGAAACTGAGAGAACGAACCGATGCGCCTTCTCTCTCCATCTCGAAATGCAAAATAAGCATTCGAAACGTTCTTTTGCACCGAGGCGATTTTTCAAAAAACTGTGTCTGTATGTCTGTCTATAATTTCCTCCCACGCGAGTTTATAGTATCATCGCTTCGGGGCAAAAGAAAAAAATTCCCAACCCCGACTTAAATTTCGCTCTCCTTCCAAGGAGATTTCTTTTAGCTCAGCGCACGGCAACTGTATATAAAGAGACCTTATTAAAAACCCTTCTGGGATAGGAAATAAAACAGCGAAAGAGAGAAATATAAAAGCAATTTTGCCACCGTCCTTTTCGTTTACGGTTCCAATCGAATCGGCCACTTTTCTCTCGTAATTACCGGCGATTTCTCGCCAAGGACAAGGAGCAAGGAGGCAAGAGGGGTTAACCGAGGAGGCCAACGGTTTCTCGATGGCGCCATTCACCGCCCGAGAAAAGCCCCGATCCCTTCGTCTGATAAAAACAGCCCACAATTGAAAAACCCAACGGAACCTTATCGGACACACGAACGGACATTGGAGACTTTTGGGGCCCAGAGATTCTTTCTTCAGATAGAACGTCGTCTGTATACAGTGCCACCTGAAATGGCTGATGGGGATTGTGCTAAAAAGAAGAAGACAAAAGAAATGCGCTAAAAATAACGAATATCAAACTAGGTCAAAATAACTATTAATCAACAACCGAGTTTTAAAACAAAAATCAGTATTTCAAGGCCTAATTAGCCTGCATTCATAAATAACTCTTATTATTATTTCTCTTTCTTTCCATCATGGTCATTGCTTCGAGCGAACTTCAACCGTCAAGAATAACTCAGAAAAAAATTCTTTTCCTCCTCCCTCTCCAACCGAGTTGTGCATTGCACAGAAGTCAACTGGAGCACAAAAGGCCGAATGAGGGAGACCACAAGAAAGGCTTTAGCGAACGGCCACCAAAAGCCTCCCACCTAACTGGAATGGGCAACACAATTAAACCCCATTTTAAGCATTTTGCAATGGCAACCGCTTCGGGATCTCGTCCTAGTGAAGCCATTAAGCAGGGGCGAACAACAACGGTAAATTACATCTCACGTTCGCTTTCAAATAGAAAAGGTAGAATAAGAGAGAAAAGCCGAAGGGTAGTTCAGATTCTTTTTTCGCAGAATTACAAGTAATAAGTCCGTGATGAAAATCTGAATGAAATTTTTCATTTTTCCAGCGCGATCTCTACAATTACAATTCGTCGCTTTTGTAGCCAAATTGAAACAGGATCGTGCAAATGATATCAAAAGCGAGGGGGCTATTCAACGGCTGCAACATTACTAATATTAATAACCTGAATGCGTTTATTTCCTTCCTTGCTTATTTATATGCATGTACAAATTGATTTTAAACTATATAATTAGCATAATGTTGATGGAAGAATACTTTGTAAATATTTTACTCAAATGAGTTTAATTGAAATGTTTTATGTTATTTGAATAAAAGATTTCTATATTACCGAAAATAAACTTAAAAAGGTTATTAATTTTTTCTAAACTTTATTTTATTTATATAATTATACTAATTACAACGTGAAAAATTGGGTTAAGTAACAAGCAATCAACTATTATCCAAATTTTCTACTTCAACTGAAAAATTCGTAAACTCCATCTGCCTTCGACCAAGTTAAAATCAACTTCAATATCGGAAGTCATTAACTATCAGCATCCCCACCACAGAAATTAAAACTACAACTATCTTCAACCATAACAAGAGAAGATCCTAAAAAGCCTTCATTAACAAATGGACCAAAGATTGATTCAGGAACAATGAGAAAGAAAGAAAAATGAGCAAATGTTCAATTTTAAAAACCATCGATATAAACCACAAAGACGATTTACAAAAAAAAAAAGTGACCATGTATAGGCAACTACATTAATATTTATTTATTTAGCTATCATTTATTACAACAATTTATCAGAAAGAAGCGTTTCAATTGAATCGGTCATTTTTTGCTGCAATTCGATCTTTAAGGTACTTATTCGTTCGGTGCAAAAACTACGCTACCTTAACCATCAAAAAAAGAAGTCGTAAACCCATTCATTGCAACATGACATAGGCTAACTCAGATAGTGATCAAAATTTCCAATAAACCACAAGAAAATAAATAACAGTTTATAACAAATTTGAACTTTTTTTCCGTCCTTTATATGAAACTATGAGATTCTGTATAAAGAAAAGTTGCTTGATTCATATATCAAAATCAAAATGGTCCATCAAGTACCGTTTTCGTAGGAGACCCAGTTCTCAGAGAATGTAACAGAGGCTTGATTACAGAAAACACAAACACTAAAATGATTTTTTGGCAATTTCCTCTTGTAGGCATCTATTGGTGTGTCCCTGAAAAGAGACCAGCAATATTCAACTAGCATCCTTCCATTCCATCGTTAAGCTCTGCCTGTGTGATTTCATGATGTCGTTTCAAGTCCGGATCTTGATGGTTTGGGTCATCGGAGGTGTCTTCCTCTGAATCAACAGTATATTTATCTGGAGCTATAGGTATAGGAAGATCTTCAGAATGAGGAACTGGTCGCATATCGCTTCTATATGTGCTACAATATAGATACGTAAAAAGCTAAATTGTGGATTGTTTGGAAAATGGTGCGTGGTAAACAAAAAATAATTACAGATTCGTTATTTTCAACCAAAAAATATACAAGAAACACATATTTTCATCTAAAGGACATTTTTCATGTTGTACAGTGTAATTAAAAAGAAATGCAAGAGAGCATCTTACAGGATCACATGTTTTATAATGAAACATTCAACTGGCCAACTGAAATAGAAGAAACTTTAGTGGAAAGTGATGGCGAATATGATTGTGCCTTAATGTTAAATTGTAAAAGATCTGTCATATTTGTATCACCATAACTTTTTTCAATAAAAAATATAGCGACATATTTGACGTTTAATCAATTTACTGTACAATAAACCTTGTTTCCAATAAAAACAACTTATGTCACGAAATTTATTTTTTTAATTTTATATGTTACATGTTTTTTAAATAATACACAGGTCGGGGCCGTACCCTCAACCCCCCCTCCGAAATTGGCCACCTTGTCAACTAAATCTCTTACATGGGACTCCCCCCCCCCCCATATGCAGGATTGGTACCCCCCCCCCCCCCCCCCCGAAAAAAATTCCGGGTACGGCCCTGCCACAGGCCAACGATGAAAAAGAAAAACTCTTGAATGAATTTGCCTTATTCCTGTCGTTTTTAATGTGCTGAATCCGAATCTGCTTTTAGATTTTTTTTAAAAATCTCACGTCACATTTCCAAGCTATGCACATAGAGACTGCAATGTTAAATTAATGGGTGTAAAAAGAGGCGGCTGCAATGTTAAAGTATCCATATCTTTGGACTGCAAGAAATTTATCAGATCCCAAACTCTGAATAATTTAAAAGTATTTCATTGAAAAGCAGGAAATCTGTAGATGATAGAAAAAAAAAAACAGATTCGATGCGGATGCAGTACAACAAAAAAGCATAAGAATCAGCTCTTAACGTTAAAGATGTCTTTGAAAAGTTATTTTGTTTTGTTGGCCTGTGTAATTGTGGCGTAACCAACAAGTTAAACGTCTTAACAACCAAACCTGTAAAAAAAAAAAATTAATATTGATACTTTTATGTGAATCAGTTTTATTGATTACTGTAAAATTTAAATTTTATGTCTTAAGTAGTTTTTGAAATGACCGATTCAATTATACTCATTTAAATAAAACATGCAATTAGAAATAACTCAATAGCACTGCTTTCGCTTCAATGAGAAATAAAATCTATTTCAGGTTCTAGAAAAATCTCTTAGCTGATATTGCCAACGTATTAGAGACTACATTTTTTTAAAATCTTACAATTGACTAAAATTCTTATCTCTTAAATGATAAAGAAAATGAGATTTTTATTCTCAGGGAGAAAAAAAACGTAACACACAGATAAAACCCCCTGTCCATTTTCTCGGCAATCGCTGAATCAAAACCGATGAAATTTTAGGAACCCATCTTCTTCAATGCAAAGAACAGTTTCAGCAGCCATCGTAACAAGACTACAATAACATCCAATAAAATCCAAATATAACTCCATATTTTTCAAGACACGAGTATGTCTGTTTAATAAATCACCGACTATAGTTGTTTGCTTTGCTTGGTAAGCATTATCACAACTCATGAGATTTCCTGTAGCTGACTTCAGCACAATTCGCACTACACAAACTAATCCACTGAATCATACAACAAAGCTCTTAAAGACCTCCAGGCTCTGCTAAACTCCCCTTAGAGAAACATTTGATAATATACTGCTTCACTGAACTTGAGAAACCTCTTTATCAAGAAAACCAAAGAACCATGGATGAAAGTAATATGATACTATCTCATATAGCCCAAGTTACCACAGGACAAGTATACGATTAATACGATGCGATCTAATATGAACAGGTCAAGGCCTATTTGAATAGGTATATAAAATATTGATCCACAATTAAGAGATAAAAGCGCGTGTTTATTCGATTAGAAAGAGCAGGTTTCCTTCTAAATTCTTTTAGAAACAACCGTCATTCATAGTGACTCTTTTGGTACTGATTAATATTTAAATATTAAAATTGATATTTAATATTTTATACCGATGGAATAAAACGTTTTCGAGCATATAATGTGTTAGAAAGGTTCATAAAATTTAACAGTTTATAAATTGCAAAAAAAAAAAAAAAAAAACCAAAAAAACAAACTAAAGTTCAAAAAGTATCCTTTCACGCCCATTCCATACTCTTCCCATTAATCCAAAAAAGGGTATTCAGTCAGAATCAAATCAGCGTGGAACACATTTATTGCCAATAAACCGTTGTCGGATTAAGGCTTTATGATGGCCAACAGAACTCATTGAGCCCATTCCCTCATCATTTCACCCGTTTGACGAATCGGAAACGAGCTCTGGAGCCCAAGCAGGGAATAGGGCCGTGGACTAACAGCATTCAAAACCCATTCTACAGTGAAAAACGACTTTAATTGGAAACGGTTCACTAGGTCACCTCACTTTATTTAACAAACAATTATTAATAGCAAAAAATTCTCAACAAAGAATTATTTTCAAATTTTTGCTTATTTTGCTCGATATATCCACAGCTTCCACCTCTTTGCACAACTGAACTCTATCCGTTCGAATAAAGGGACTTTACATTTTGGATATACATGTACGTATTCATATTTTTTAATAATAAATTTAAAATAATTTTGATAAAATCCTTTATAATGATATAATGAAAGTTTTGTAATCATTCCTGAAACAAGTTAATTCGGAAGAAAGGATAATAATTGGTAAACTATAAGCGAAACATTTTGGAAGGTCTTCAACGTACAGCAAAGAGTAGACACATGGATGAAAGGAAGGCCTCCAAATATTAGTATTACTGAAATGATACTAAATGATATACATGTATTTAATTAATTAATGATATACGTAAATGCAAAAAGCTCTTGGTTACGCTTGCCATGAAACTGTAATGTGTAGTTGTGGAATCTTAAAGTATTATATTGATTGTGTTCTAGAGTGAGCCGGACCTCTAATACAGTAATATAGACTGAAAAATGAGATTGATGCCTAATGCTGCCTCTTCTTGAGGCTTTATGGTGCTAAAGTTTTAACAAGAGGCAGCTGTAGTAATCCATCTTTCTTTCTCTCTTTTTTGTATTTTTTGGAGAATGTTCTTATTTATTCTAGAAAACAACCAAAGGTGTTTAGTTTCAAATGACCAATATGTCTTTAGATTTTTAAGGCATTAGTTAAAATTTTAAGCACATTGGTGAGTATAGTATCAGGCTTAAATGCGCGCCCTTTAATTGTTTTTTCTTACAGTAATAGAGATCACAGTGAAATTCCAATTTTCTGTTTGCTTATTTTAGCCTATTTGAACCAGCCAACATTTTTTGTATACATTTATTTATGTGACAAATACATGGATATATTAGTCAAAAAACTGGAGAGGACCTCCTCCATTTATAAACTTCTTGCTAAAGAGTAGACATATATTTTGGGCACATGCTCACTAATGGAAACATTCAGCAGATGCAAAACTTCCGCAATCTTAATGTGGTGTTAAAAAAATTTCAACTTAATATAAATTTATCTGACAAGCGTAAAATCAAGTTAACAAGAAAAGGAGTACTAATAACTTCAAAAAATCCAAACTTATTTCTCAACACCAAAAGAAAATGTCGAGGACATTTAAAGAAAATCTTCTCTTCAAGTTTTCGCCAGTAAAGTATAAAAAAAATTTTTTTAGACGCCGCTTTCTTAACTGCTTTAAATTTAATAAGATAAAAACTGTCTTCGCTGCAGCCTTCTTCCCTTCGCTCCTAAAATAACCGTAAACGGGGTTTTACTTCAACTATTAGCTTCAAATCTCGGAAAGCCAGAACTCCTCATTACATAAGATAAACGCTCTCGGGTGTTACAACAAGATGAGTCACGTGGAAGAAAACTGCCTCTCTCAGCCAAAGGCAGCAACACAAGGAAGGGAGGGGGGGGGGGGAATAAAGAAAAAACGATTTTGGATGTGGAGGCTACAGGGGACCCCTTCCCTTTCAGCATCAGCCCTGTCGTTGCCCATTTTCTATCTAATTTAATACATCTCGGGGATAAATAGACGAAAATACCTATCTAGCCATATATATGCTGATGAAGGAGGTAAAAAAATGAAGTGAATGAAACCACCTAAGAAGTAAATTATAAATATTACTATGTTAATTAGCGACTTTTGTATTACATGGTGGCCTATGTGTTAAACAATATAGAAATTACTCTCATCAAATGTTGTTGGCCTTCCAATAAAACGTTCTCATTCAAGCAGGTCTAAATCCCAACATCTGTTAATTAATTAAAACCGACGAAAATGAAAATTGGAACTCGGTATCTGGATTAACCGAAAGAATCACCTCGTCTCTCCCTGCCCAGTGTTTAATTAATTCGAAGCGACTGTTAAGAGATATGACTTCTCTACGCGGCTTCACCTTGGGTCTAATCCCTCCATTCTGCTTTGTCGCAATGATGCAAATTCGCCAACCTATGAATGAACCGAAACTTCGATTTCAAAACAATTCCACTTGTAAAATTCCATGCGAGGCAAGCAGCATTTTATTATTTATGCGTCTTTAAAAGTAGAAATCCTATTAGGGGGCCATAGCAATTGTAAATGCATTTGAAATGCTCATCTTCATCCGCCCCCGTCCCTCAAATCGATAAAAATAAATATATTGAAAACCACTTTTCCTCCCATCTGAATTTTCCAAAGGAGCAAATTTCCACGAACCCATAAATAATGGATTCAGGAGAAGGAGGAGAGAGAAAAAATATATAAAAAGAACCGACTCCAAAGAAAGTCAAGGTCAACGCTCAACTCTTTCTTTTTTTCTTCTTATTCTCAAACCAACTCCTCTTATTCAAGAGAACGCTTGTCCGTTAATTCGTTTTCCTCTCACGTCCGTTGATTTCCCTTTAATTTTCCAACTGGCCATTTGTATACGAATTTTACCGAGAAGAAGGCAGAAGACAAGGGCGAGCTTGAGGAAGAGGTGGGAAACCCTTTTCCCTCAAACTCCCCTCAAAATCCACGACAACCTCATCGGTCGAAGTTGCATTTATTACTACAAGCTCTCTTTAAAATTCTCTTTCGCCAATAGTGGCGGCTCGCTATCTCGGTGATTGGAGAGCGTCCAGTTCGCTCCCTTGCTCAATATTTATAGCGTCGTCGTCGTTCGTTCTGAATTCGAGCTTTAATCTCCTTATTAGACCAGGCGCCGTCCTTGCCAAGGTTGTTACAGAGAGAGAGAGACAGAGAGAGAGAGAGAGAGAGAGAGAGAGAGAGAGAGAGAGAGATGGGAAAGGCTCCGACGGGGATCGTGTAGAAAAATGGAAAATAACCATCAATATAAATTAAAAAGATGTCTTATGCACAATATATTGGATTTTATGCAACAAAAATCAATAGAAGAAAAAGTTATTGAATAATTTTCAACTTTAACAGCACCATACTCTTCTGCCGGCACTGTATTCCACTTTGTATTACGAAACAGTTAAGCGATAAATAAAAATTCTAAACATATTTTTGGAAAACTGGAGTATGTACTTGTTCGGCATGTTTTATATGTAAATAATTTTTATTACTGATTATTAGACCACAAAAAATAGTAAATTTTTTTACTGCTTATATTGAGAGGACAAAAAATCTACTTAGATATACAGGGCCAGTCATCTCAAAATATAATAACATACATGGACAAGATATTAAGTAGCGGAAGAATGAAGATACTTATTGGTTTTGCAATGTCCGTCTGTCTGCCTGTCCCCTTCATATTTTCTACATTTTTTGACGTGGAAAGTTTAGATTCGGAATGTAGCTTACCATATGCATGACCTACTTAACTATTTAGTTTGGTTTTGATTGGCCCACTGGGGTCGGAGTTTCGGGGGTGAGAGAGGGAACTTAATGGTCTCTACGGTATATAGGTATGTAAAGGAGTGAAATTTGATTTGCAGATTATTCTATACAAGCTGTACATTGCTGTGAAGTTTGGGCCCAATTGTCTCAGTGGGGTAAGAGTTATGATGATAGAAATAACGTGCTTATAAGAACTTCTAACGTTTTCAAATGGCAACATACGGCTTGTGATATGTCATTCCAGTGGAAATCTTGAGAAACTTAAGAAGCTCTTTTTCTATACTACGTTCGAGAAAATTAATTTTAGGAAAAAAAATGGGAGTTAAAAAATGAGGATAAAAGGGGTAAAAAAATAGAACAAGTCAGGATTATCGTTGCTTTCATATTCCCCTCAGAGGGGATTAATTTCTTGTTAATATTTAGAATCTTACCACAGGCATGTTCTACTTCACTATTTGGGCCAAATTGTCCCAGTGGGATCGGAATTGTGGGGGTGGCAGTAAATTGGTCTTTAGAACTATGGTGCATATAGAATATGATATATCATTCGATCGGAAATGACGAGAAAGGAAACAGAATAGAGCTCTTTTACATATTCTAAATACTACTTTCGAGAAAATCAATTATTTGATAAAAAAAAAAATGGGAGTTAAAAAGGGCAGGTAAAAAATAGATGAACTCAGGATTTACGCTATTTTCAAATATCATCCTCGGGGGATTAAATTCTTATTTATTAATTTAGTATTCTTCTTCTTCCTCTACGCATGCAATTTAGTATTTATAATTAATAAGAAATATTAACAACAATAATAATAGTTTAATTACATTACCAATCAAAACATCAGGATAATTCTCTAATATTCTTTGTTTTTAGATAATTATCCTTTTTGCTTTGATAAAGGGTAGTCTCTATCCAAACGTTAGCTTCTTATTTTGATTTTATTTATTAATTTAAAATAATTATTTTTTATTAATTATTATTTATTTGCTTTTTATTTTTTAATTAATAACTTTTATTGTATTCCAGGGTTTTTGTGTCTCGTTCTCCTCTCATATATTTCAATCAAAACATCATAAGACAGCATTATGTAAATTTAAATTAAATTTCAAACAAATGTAAATTTTCATGATATTGTATAATAAAATATCTAATGATTGAGTGCAAAGAATAGGGAACTACTTTTTGACTGACTCTATATACAACGAGAAGCATTTCCTAATTCATTGATTGACTGATTTACAAAACATTCATGAGAATACTTAATTATAGCAATTATTAATTCGTTTCGAGTAAAAACAGAAATACAAAAAATAACCAGTCGTATTGCTTTAACATCATTTCCATTATTCTTACAAAGGATAACGTAAACCGAGTGAACTTCAGGCGTTTATTCGGAACATCCCCGATTCTACCGTAAATCTCGATGGGTTTCGTGTATATAAATACGACATGCTAACTGCTTGACTTCTCCATTAATCAAGCAATGGCCATTCATGTTCTGGTTTTCTTAAGGGCTTGTTAATCGACCCGTTAAGTATTTTTTCTTGTAAATTAAGAGCTACCGGCGCCGGCAATCACTAACTTTAGAGCATCTTCATACGACAATATTTCGTGGACATTTCTTTAAATTTCATAAAATTTACAAATTAAGCTTAAGAGACATTAAATTCTCTTTTTCATCTAAAACTGCTTCATGTTGCCGGCTTATAAAAAAGAAAACTTTAAAAAAACACCAGGCAATTCTAACCAAAGATAAAAATAAAAAAGAGATACAAGAAAGTGAACGTGACAAAAAAAATAAAATTACAAAATAAGAGCATCGCGTGCAAAAGAGGAGTGTAGAAGAGAGGGGGGGAAGGTCGACGATTCGATTGATTTTTGCGTCAAAGAACACTATACTAAGGTCACGGACGAAGACCTTCCTCCACCCACGCGAAAAAAAAAATTCCCTTTTTCCCATAATGAAGTTACCTTCAATTGATGAAGATAGAGAGACCATGTCTGTTCCTTCCTTCCTTTTCACCTCACCAAAACTAAAAGCATGCTCACACAAAGGTCATGCAAGGATCAATACACCGTTCAATTTTCCTTTCCAGAAGGACACGAAACAATTTTTCAAGGACCTTCTTGGATTAACACCGATTAAGAAATCCCGATCGATTTACCGTATTTCGAAATGCTTTTAAATGTTTCATCACGTTCGAGACTTAAATTAAGAAGTAGGGGGAAAACAACCACCCTACACTAGTAATTCATTATTGAAAAAAAATTCGCCTTCCACCCTCAAGCACTACTAATTCGAACGTCTGTCACTTCCTGATGTTTATTAGACAGCTTTTCATTTCATTACTGTGGCAAAGAAAAGGTGCCTCAACCTTAAGTTTGGGTTGTTTTTCCTCCCTCCAGAAAAATTTCAAAACACCCTCATCAATCTCCGTCAAACGCAATCATTTATTAGTAAAATTAAATAAATTTTTATTGCAATTTTAATACGTCTGGGTAGCTACACGTTAACAGCTAGCACAACAAAAAATGTATATGAATGGTTGTAAATCTTGACTTGATGTAGAAGGTGATTAACGTATACACCAGGTGCATTTAAAATTTAACAGAATAAACAGACATTTGTCTAATGACACCAACCATCATCTAAATATTTTTCTTGCTAATCGAGATATTTTGCTAATATTATATAATTTCTGGTCCAGAAACTCTAATACAACTGGGTTCATACGAAGCAATTAATTCGCAATCAAATTTGTATTCCAGCTACCTCTTTCATATCTGTTCTATCCTGATTAGAACGCTCACCTTTGTTCCTCATTTACAGTTCCAAGATTCAGGACAAACTAGTGTACGTGGCTGAGCACAACATGCACCTTTTGCACTCATGTTTGTTCCCAACTTCTGAAAAGCAGTCATTACAGATATAACTTGCCAAAATATTTGTAATGACGTCCGAGAAAGCACATCAAGCAGTCTTTTCTATGCACTTCATCGTGTTGTGGCATTCTTTATCTTTGAATAAAAGCTTTATTTGAAGGCCATCCTATATATTAGTTTTAACCTTCTCATACAACGGCGTAGGAAAATTAGGCTAATAATAATTTTCGAAAATACGCAATGTTTAACTTATTCCAAGCTCCAGACCAGGAGTACAGAATTTTAATAAGGTTAAATAATTAAAAATCTTTTAATTTAAACCTAGAAACATCTAAAGCAAAGCAGAAGGCGTTTATCTAATAATGTTGTACTAAGTAAGGTGAGGCGTTTATGCAGATATTTTATGCAATAACAGTATAATAAACCACATATCAGCACTTTGTTCCAAATCGATATTTTGAGTTAGTCAAAATTGATGTACAGACGTTTTACAAATAATTAAAACTCAAATTACAAAAAAACCCCAAAAAACTCCGCTTTCTTCTATAAAACTCTTATTAGCAAAATATTTACACTTTTTCCACACTTTCATAATTTCTGGCTGTATGTTTCGTTCAAATCTTGTAATAAATTTTTCACTCACTTCCCTTTGTTCAAACGACTCCAAATTTGCCACGCTGATTAATTTTCGGTGATAATAGATCACAGTATAATACTTTTCAGAATTCGCATCCTTAAAAAAGGTTAAAACTTGTTTTTCATCTACTTTAGCTCCCAGAAAAGGGGTAGGGCCACCTCCTCAGTTTTCTTCATTATAATTTAGAGCCCAGGTGGATGAATGACCCTGCTATTCAGGTTTTCTTCAATTTGCAGCAAAACCATAGGTTAAAAATTGATTACAAATCCAACAATAAAACGAATAAAATTTAAAAAAAAAAACTTTTTAAGTTTACATTTTAACTTAAAAAAGTGCACTAAAAAGTAAAAATAATTTTTTGAAATTCATAAAATAATAATAAATTTAAAAGTGTGGCGGCGCGTTTATATTAAATTTTAACTTTAAAATGAAATTACTACTACTAATAATAAATGCGCCATCAAAATTTTTTACCTCTTTTTAATTTTATGAATTCTTATTTAAATAAGAGCCACCAAAAATTATTTCTTACTTTTTAAAGAAAAAGTGTGTGCTTAAAATGCTTTTTTTTAAATAGGTTTTTAAATATTTACTGTGCTGATATCATTTGTTCTTTACAACAACTTTGGTGCGGTTTGCCATACTTTTCATAAGAAATGCTCTTGATATCTTCATCCGTATCATATTCACTTTGGTGTTACTGAGATCCTTCTTGTATCAAACATACAAATGAAGTATAAATAGACATTAAAAGACAAAGTAAACCAAAAGTAAATCTTAATGCTGGTTTAACCATCATAGGAAACCATCAAACCACTTCCAGTCTTATTTTGTGGATATGAAAACTAAGAAAATTTACCGAATCTAATAATTCACACAACTCTTTAGACCAGTGTAATGTGTAAGCTTTTAAGAAGGTAAACATAAAAATTAATAATTATAAATTTTTAAAACTGCGATATTAAAAAATATTATGTAAAATTAAGTACCTGGTATAGTTTATAAAAATCTAAAAGACATTGATTTGCATATAGTGATCCATTTAGTTAATATAAATTAAATAAGCAAATACCTTCTGTTTATCTATTCTTTTACATGTATATTTTCATTTCAAGCGCCATTCTTAACACAAATTACGCCATTAAAAAAAAAGTTCAAGTTAACTTTCGTATATTTTTGTTAACACAACATTTGTACGTTACCAACTTAAGCTTAAGCTTTTTTTTCCCCTCTCGTTACCATTAGTGAAAGAATGCTAACACAAATTGAAAAGCACACAGAGTGGAGAGAAAGACAGAGACGAGAACAGATTAAAAGAACAACCGATTAACGGCCACTAAAGCAGATGAGAGGAGCTCCTAATGGGATTTGGAACGACACTAATTTTCAGATTAATTTTCCACCGGGTAGAGAAAACTTCAGGAAGGATGGGGGGGATAAAAAAAAAGTTGCAAAATTAGGAGAAGAAAGGTTCCCTCGTCAACCGCTGTCATTTCCCACTCGGAACGGCGATTGGCCGACATTCACTGGAGAATGGGAGGGAATTCAGCACAACGACACTTAACGACACGGTGACATGTGATTTGAATTTAATTTCAGCCCTATTAAACTTTTCACTTTGAATAAAAACTCGGTACCATCCAGTCCCTGAAGGGAGAAATTTTCCTTTTAAAATTCAATCGATAATATCAGGGCCCAACCTTTCTTCCTCTGAATCCCTTCTCGACATTTTTATTCTATAACGTGTCGTCCCCTACCCTCTTCTTTTGTACCCTCCTCCTCACAAAAATTCTCTTTTGAACAAACAGAGCGGGCAACCCACTCGACCAATCCTCTTTTCGGGGCCTCTACATGACCAGATGCTTCTGTTTGTTTAGGGTTCTCAAAATTCGAACCCCCCTGACTCAGCTACACCCAATGAAAGACGACCTTTGTATTTCTTTCTTTTCAAAAAATAATAGAGCGAGAATAAGAATAAAAAAATCGCCTTCTCGCTTCCGTTTCACTTTGACAACGAACAATAGCAAAGACATAAAGAAAAATATTTTTTAAAAAAGTATTGGGGTAGGGGAGAGGGATATGTGACGAATTTGCACACACCATCGCTCAAAATATCGACTACTATAATTATCAAGTCGACCATCCCATAAAATTATGTGCTTGGCTCCCTACTAAACCATCACACATGACCACCCGGAGAAGTTGACGATTGTCAAAGGGCAGCGTACCATGTGACGTTGGATGAAGCCAAGTTTAAGTGAAAGTGACGGTGTAGGATAAGACGGCGAAGCGGCTCCGATTAGGCGTAAACACAACACCAGAAGTCACTAAATAAATAAAAGTCGAAACAAGGAAGAAGACTTCCTTCTATCTCAAAGGGAAATTATGGTAGAAAGTCGTCGCGTTTCTGTCATCGCCTCTCCAAAGACGCCAGCGCCAAATTTCAACTTCCATAAATTCACTCCTCCTGTCTACGCAATTTTTGAGACGGTCCTTTTACAATTACCCGCAACCAAAAAAAAAATAGAGGCACAGATAATGATGATGGCAATGCTGTTACTAATATTAATAATAATTAAAACCAGTAAAAAAAAAATAATAACCCCCCCCCCCAATCTTTCTCTCCCTGGCATTCAATTAATTCATTTTGTGCCTGCGGGGGCGGAGAATGACTCAGCTTGAGCTCAGAGGAGAAATTAAAGAATGTTTCACGAACTTAATGAGAGATGAAAAAAAAAAAGAGAAGGGACGAGGAAATGAGGGTAGAGTGGAGAAACTATTAATGAGTTACAGGGATCTGAGCAACTTGAGTCTCTCATGAGAGAGGTGACAAAAACTGGGCTCTCCTGGAAAGTTAAAATATCGTGTGTTATCCACTGCTTCGTTATTCCCGACGCTTCATACTTTCTCCAACTACGCTAATCAATAAATTCATTTTAGAAGTTACCTCCATCTAATATTAAATTTTAATCAAGTAGCATCTAGGAGATTCTAATTGAAAGATTATTAAATAAAAATTGCATTCAATTATAAACCCAGTATCTCTTCAAATACGAATTAATCATATGTAATTCCTACAATTCTCAATAACATTTATGCAAACAGTTTTCAATCGATCAATTCGACATATAGGAAGATCATCAAAACATTGCAAAAGTAATATAATCAGGATTGGCAATACAATGCTCCATAACTCTATAGTTTGAGTTTCACGACCTTATGAAGAACTTTATTCGACTTGGCATCTTAATTAAACGTACTTCTAAACCACCAACGTATTTGGAGTCAATTGCATGCTTATGAACTATCCATTTCCATGGAATTATATCATTAAACTTCAAATTAGCTATAGTTCTAAGACGGGTACCAATTTGTGAACTCTAAAAGCTTTTGCGATAAAGACATAGAAACAGCAAGAATCAATCCATGCTAAGAATGTTCGCAAAGAAGCTTTTCTTGGACGAAGATAATGGTTTACGTTAGTATTGTGATACCGCATTAATTGTACGATTGTTTTAGTTTGGATAAAATAGAATTAATAATTTCATCAAAGAGATGATAATTAAGGAATAAATTAAAAGTGAGATGGCATTCATTTCTTTTACCGAGAAATAGGTCGATTGTGATAAAAATCTCAAAGGTATTTTAACCGATCCACAAATTTGCCAGTTGGTCAAACAAAATGAAGATGATGAGGAAATGCAAGCTGAAATAGAATTAGAGGAAACTAATCCATTTCGGGGCCAACGAAATAACGGGTCCCAACGCGGAAAAGTCACCTGACCATAGTCAACACCCCGGATGTAATAATGCATGACGGTTTCCTTGAGGAGGTTTTCTCTTTAGAATGTACCCCAAGTAACGATGTAATCTACATGGTTTCCATCTTGGATTTTAACAATCAGTATTTTTTCGTTTGTTGAAATAATGACGATTGGATTTTTGGCCGGAGTAATATGGTCAGCTGACTTTTCAATACTGGGGCCTGTTATTTCATTTGATCCGTGTGATATCCAAAGCCAACTAGAAAGACAGGCCCTGAAACTCAAGTCACCTGACCATCTTAGTCCGAGCAGCAATGTAACCTACATTGTTTCCAACAAACAAAAAAACACTAATTATTAAATTCTAAGATGGAATCAATGAATATTGCTTGGACTAAGATGGTCAGGTGACTTCAGTTTCAGGGCCCATCTCCTTCGTAGGCCTCGTGTGATATCAAAGATGGAAACAATGACGGTCGGATTGTAGCTCAGACCCCGATGGTCAGTGACTTTTGAGTGCCAGGGACTGTCTTTCTCGTAGACCTCGTGTGATACAGAAGTCAACGAAAAAGGCAGCCTGGGCACTGACCAGTCACCTGATCTTCAGGGTTTGAACAACAATCCAACCATCATTGTTTTCCAACAAACGTAAAAACACTGATTATTAAAATATAAGATGGAGATTTCGGATGAAAAACCAAGAATTTTTATACCATTTTGTCGAATGATTAATTCAAACTAGATTTTTGACAGTAAGCTAATGGAAGTGTGCCATTCTGATCAAATGCCTAGAAAATTGTCAGAACTGATGAACGAGCAGTCTCTTGATTTATTTCTTTATTTTTTAAACTCAGAATCCATATTTTGAATATGAGCGTAACAAAGGGATCAGCATTCCGTAGACACTAAAAGGACGCGTCTAAGTAAGGAATTGATAAAAAAACACTGGAAAGAGGCAGAGGTCTGCACAGTTCACTATTCGTGCTTTCTTTGCAATTCCAGTCAATTGTTATCAAAGAATATCAAAGCCTGAGGAACCGGTCTGAGGTTGAAACAAAGATTATAATTGGATAACCAACACTTAAAACACCAAAGCACATGTCATAGCCGCAAAAATATAATGGAAACCTGAACAATTAGGATTAAGGTAACACAGAGTTACCACAGCCTACTCCTTAAATCCTTCCCAAATCGATTCATATACAAAGACAAGAAATTGAAACTGTATTTTTTATTGCTGATTTCACAGGCCAGCAAAGAAAAAATCATCTTGAATGAATTTGCCTTTTTCTTGTGATTTTTAGTGTGCTGAATCCAAATCTGCTTTCAGATTTTTTCTATCACGTCACGTTTCCAAGTTGCACATGAGATTTCAATGTTAAAGTAATGGGTGTGAAGGGAAGCGGCTGCAACGCTAAAGTATCCACATTTTTGGGCCACAAGGAAATCTATCAAGCCCCAACCTCTGAATAATTTAAAAGCGTTTCATTGAAAAACAAGAAATCTAAGGGTGATAGAAAAAAAAACTGAGGTCAGATACGGATTCAGCACACACACAAAAAAAACAAAGTTAAAGATGAATTTAAAAAAGTTAGTTTTGTTGACCTGTGTTTTTATTTCAATGCTATCAATTAAGAAAGAAATCCAGGTATAACTATTAAAACAATTAGATTCAATGAATCCGATTCTTATGAGTATTCAGACTTTTCACATGTAAAGTTTAACTTGTGTGGAGTAATTTTCTTGCCTAAAAAATACAAAAAGAAAGTACAGTGAACGAGCAAAAAAAAACCGGAAGAACTTTAAAATTCATCCAGGGAAAAGAGCATGAAAAAGTTCTTAGCTAAGAATGAGCAAACAGATTATACATGGACCAAAGGGGAAAGGATTTTGGAATGAGCCTTGCGATGCCTACGGGAACTCTTTACAGTGAGTGGCCCAGAAGTCCATCAACCAAGTGGCTGACTTGGTTCTCAAACCTGGATAGTATATTCCTTAGAGACTTCTGGACATACGTTATGAATATGTGACACCGTATTCATAATACATGGAAACACTAATGACAACGCTTCCGTCAAGTTGGACAATAGTCTGATTAACTGACAGTGTTTCAGGAAGCATTCAGCAGAATAATACGAACAGTTAGTTTTCACTCCATAAAGTTCATTATCAACTCTAAATAAACCAGCGCACCCCAGAAGTGAAACAGTTAACAATATGCCTTAAATATGTGTCTGAAATGTTTTGGGCAAAGGAGGACAATGTTGAACAAATATTTTCAAGGTGACTTAAATAATAATACTATGGACCAATGTCGGGAATCCTAAGCTTATTTGATTTGTTAATTATATTGAATAAAAGATTCAAATATGGGGTTCAAATCAGTATTAATGTTTATGTAGGGATTCGTTGGTATTTCAGATTTATATTGAAATCAGAATTCAAGGTAAAATTGAATTAGGCATCTGTTAAAAGAAGTCTATCGAATATGTAAAGCCCGGTTTTAATCCCAACATCAAAAACGGACAATGGCAAAGCCAGGAAAGTGCCGCGAGAGCAAAATAACAAGAACTACAGATGTCAGTCTTTGAAATTAGGCTACCTAAATGAAACTTTACAAAATGACAAAAGCAAATGGAGTCAAAAATGAAATCGATAATTGCGGAAGACGCAAAAATTACTTGGGGATGGAAGTGATATCAGGACAGAAACAGATATAGGGAAAATTAAAAAGTTTTGGGAAGTGGAGTGAAACAGGTATATCCCGCAAGCCACAGTCGATCCGTAGGATATAACTTCATAGTAAAATTTTTAATTATTAGCATTAACCAAAAAAAATAGGCTCCGTATTTTGTTTTGGGAAGAAATGTAGTCGTTTCCACATTTCTTTTCTCACCCCCTTCAATTTCAATGGATAAGGTTCACTATCGATCGCAATTGTTATGTAACGGCCGCTGCTGATCTTTGGAAAGAAGCAAAAGGGATTACCGTTGTTGTTGTTGTTGTTGTTGTTGTTGTTGTTGTTGTTGTTATTATTATTATTATTATTACGCAAGATCAGTAGGGCAAAGGAAGGAGGCTGACTGATGGGGATTAACGATGACAAGGGCAGACAGACATACAAATAATATGGACGGACAGATAGATAGATGGACCGAAACACACACGCAGAGAGGATCGATGAAACAGAGGGAAGGAGGGAGACAAAAGCGAAAATAATGATACTTAATAACAATAAAAATTTATGACACCGGACATGAATCGGGGGGAGAAGATTACATCGTGTTTTGCGATGCAGGTGGTTGGAATCAGTGACACCTCCATGTGCTTCACCAAGCCAGTGGATTGGATTGCGGGGAGGGGTAGGAGGCAGAAGATGCGGAAAAATATGAACAAAGGAGAAAACACGATACTACAGAGTTACGCAGTGGAAATGCTTGTGGAGAGAGAGAGAGAGAGAGAGAGAGAGAGAGAGAGAGAGAGAGAGAGGGATCAATACACAGGGGCGGAAGATGGCTGGCATGGCAACCAGAGCTTCACGAGAGATGAGATGCGCAGAGGCTTCAACGCGGAGAAGCGAGAGCATCACTACCAGCATGGGAGAAAGGATTCGTCCGACGCAGAAAGATGATGGTATGAAGGACGTTAATAATAAATAAACAAAAAAATAACGTGAGAAAATAAAAAAGAGACGAGTACCTTGAGGAGAAAGATGGCATTGCACTCCTGGGGCGTCAGTCTCCAGTGGTGGTGGCAGTAGGTGTGGGTGCCCACGGCTGAGAACAGACGACGTTTCTGTTGGCGGATCCAGTCGAGGCTGGCGCGGGAGGGAAGGCAGGAGGACGACGGTGAAGACGATGAGCACGAATCGACGGTGGCACTGGTCACGACGACAGCCGGAGAGAGGGCGGCGGCAGGACATCGCATTTCGGCGGCCGACGAACAATGTCCTCGCCACGGACGATACGAGAGCGCCGTGTGCATCCGCGACCGAGACCCTTCCGTCCGTCCACGCCCTTCTCCCCCGGCGCTACAGTCAGCCGCCTCCTCCTCCTCTCGATCGGATCCAGCCGAAAAAAATTCCCGACAAAAAAAATCGGTTGCTAAATTAACCGATCCAATTTATGCGACAGAGCATGCTGAAGTCGTTTATTTCGAAACGAAGTTTTTTTCTTTGTCTTCATTCACAAGTGAAGTGGCAGTGGAAAAAATTTATCGCAGAAGCGTCAATTGTCGCGCAGATGACACTGGTGAAGGACTAGAATTCAAAAATATAATCACAGCCGATGAAAACGAAAGAGGGATAAGTAAGAGGGGGGTAAAGGGGAGGGGAGTAGGTATATGTTGCGTTTTCCCACCCCCACACACAACAAAGCCAACACAAAAGCCGTTAGGAGGGGGTTTCTCCTATTATTCGTCTCCTTCCTGCCTATCCCACTGAGAGGCAGGGGTGAAACTGGCAAAGACGAGGCAAGGCGAGGCAACACCACCAACGCTGTTCACCACCGTCTGGGGAATTCCTGTTCCGGTGAACAACTCGTTCCTTTCACTCTCGCCCATTTCTCTCTCTCTCTCTCCTTGCGAGTGAAGGCAAGCAGAGTCGGGCTCACGGCCAAGAAGAGTCAGCCGCCTCGGTGCCGTGCCTGCTCTGATCCGCCTCCGGTGCGAAAAAGCCAAATACGGCAGTGGAAAGGCCGGTCAAGGGCGCCGAGGAGATTGGGGACGGCATTACTCATCATCGGGAGCCCCCTCCAGGGTACGACTAGGACGCGTTGCCATAGCAATGCCTCCGTCACGTGATGTTCCATTAAGAAAAATCCTGTCCCACATTCACACATTTCATTTCACACCCATCTTCATCATCACTACCTCAACCGCGCTCCCCACTTGTAACTTCACCGCGCTTTTCTTTTCCACTAATCACAATTAAAAATCAATAGAAATGGAATGCTGTGAGTATTCCCCTCAGCCGTTGCTCAATGACACTTCTCCTCGACTGCCATCACCAAGGCCTCACCCTTCCCAAGGAATAGAACGTGCCAGTCACGCTTGGCAGTGAAACGAATCCATTGACTGAAGTTCAGCCGCAAGGCGCTGACGTCAACAAAACGAGTGCGGGGGTGGGGAGGAGACAGTGAGCGCGCGCTGAATATCTCTATGATGAAACCCATTCAATGTCATCCTTCATAAAGCGCTCATATCATCAGACCATTAGGCATCAATAAGCTTATAGTATTTAACGATTTAAAGTTTCTCGTCCACTTTAAATGCCTCAACACCAAAGCCTCAATATTGCATCACCTGTCTTCGCTAGGGTGACAATCTGATGCGACAAAATTTGTGACCGTTAATCCTGCTGGCTCTCATTTAAGTAGTCTGAAGAAAACAAAACAATTTTCTCCCGATTAGAGTATTGTAAAAGCTTAAGGAAAGAGTTAACGAGCAAACGAACTATTAACATGCGCACGAATACTGGCAACAAACAATTTTTCTCACAGATTTACAAGATAGTTATTTCGTTGTTAAGTGCTTCACACTGTTTATGGAAAGACTTACACAAAATTTCTTATAATAAATGACAGAACTGTCAACCAATACAACTGAACGCTTACAGCAAATAAACATTGTTGCAATCAAGTAAAATCATCTTCAATGCGAAGCCTACGAACAAGACATGCCCTGACATTCAAAATTCACCTGACCATCGGGATCTGAGCAACAATCTGAGTGCCAGAGCCTGTCTTTCTCGTAGACCTCGTCTTCAATGACTATTGCGTGCATCTTGATACTTCACGATGCTTTCGTTGCTAAGCACATTGACCCAGAAACAGAAGTATAGTTTCTTTTAGTATATACGAGTTCCTGTTTTAATCAATAAGGACCCATTTCCAAAACGGGAAAATAAACCTGATTAATATAATAAATACATAGAATGATATCAGTGAATCAATAATAACTTTCAAAAGCAAATGAAAAAGGTATAAGGCATGTTCAAATGAAAGTGATTCAAAGGGCACTGAGACGGATTAAATGAAAGTATTAATATTTACCTTTGTTTATATGAAAGAAGAACATCTTATAGTCACTATTATAGACGCGCAGTCCTATAAAAAAATCTCCACCTGCCGCAATACAGACTCCCACTGGGGCATCAATCGGCTAATACCGTCCGCAAAAAAGTCTGTTTTCTGTTGCTCTCTGAACCATGCCCGAATCGTCGATCTTTCAGTGCCTTCTTTAAAGGACCAAACACATGAAAATCACATGGTGATAGGTCCGGGTTTTAAGGAGGGTTTGATTATTGCTTCCTGCACCAGTCTCGCAACATTTGGCCTAGCACTGTCCTGGAGGAGGATCACCCCATCACTGAGCTTACCAGGACGCTTGTTTTTCACAGCTTGTCGCAAATTCTGCAGTGTCTTGGTGTATGCGATAGCATTAATACGGGTTTTGGGTTTCATAAACTCCAAAAACAGAGGACCGTCGGAATAAAAAAAAAACACGTAAGCATAACCTTCACGGTCGAACTTTGCAACTTGAATTGTTTGGGCCGATGGATGCTTCCACTGCATTGTGGTTACCTTCCTGGAGGGTTCCCAATAATGGCACCAGGTCTCCTCTACCGCGATAAGCTTCTTCAAAAACGCTTCCCCTTCACGACTGTAACGTTCCAGATGATCTAAACAGCAGCCGAAACGCAGCCATTTGTGCTCTTCCGTGAGCAATCGGGGTACCCAGGCTTTTCACTACAGCATATGCGGAACCACTACTGACGTTGTGATCCTTCGCAAGTGACCGTATGCTGATCCGCCTGTCCTCACGAACTGACTTATCCATGTCTGTATTCAATTGATCGGTGATGACCTCGTTTGCTTGGGTCGGACATGGTTTATCAGCAGTTTCCACACGACCATCATGGAATATTTTGGCCCAACGCACCACGGTTCTCCATAAACATTCAACATCCTAGCATGAATGTCAACTGGTGGAATGTCCTCAGCTGTCAGAAACATTATCACCGCTCGTCGGTCAGTTTTGGACGGAAATTTAATAGGAGGGTCCATTGTAATACAAACTAAATACGAGCATAAGCCTAACGTAACTTCCCACAGCAGTGCTTATCAGAACAATACGTCAACAGTCACCCGTTTGCCTCGTGTCTGCGCACTTACGTGCTCGCGCGCTACAGCCCGAATCATTTTCATTTGAACATGCGTTGTATATACGTGACCTATATAATAATGCTCCTTTTCAAACTGGTTAAACAAAATCCATGACTCTCTCTGGTTTCTGGCCTAAAAAGTGTCGTCAGAAATTGTTCCACGCTTGCATAGAAACCATTTAGCTGCATAGTTCATACGTTGGCAAAAAAAAAAAAAAAAAAAAAAAAAAATGAAACACCTGGAAGGAATAGGTCGATTAAAACCAAATTTTGTACATTTGTAGCACTGGTGGCATACAAGAAATGATTCAAATTGCAAGACAATACGTCCAGAAGAACGTTGTACAGAGCGGCTCCCATGCCCTAATAGACCACATTAGAATGGTGGTACGATTAAGGTCCAGATTTTCAAATAAAAATTGTCTTTTTTTTTTTTTTTAATGTCAAAATGGTACTTACTTAAAATGCACGCCTCGTATATAGAAGTTGCTGAACTTAAGTTACGAACATAACTAATGGATCTTATTGTGTAAAATTGGTTTTTCCATTAATTTGCAACCATAACTGACGGAGCATCAGGTAATATCAAAGTCGTCTTTTATTTTGCAATTTCGAAGAGCGCGACCCTTTGTACCACTAAATCAGGGAATCCTCAACTGGAGATATTACCGATAGCAAATAAAAACGTGATAACTATACTCTGTTCAACGAAAGTTTGACTGGGCGTGTCCAATTAAATCTCCATGTCAGTTGTTAGAGATTATTAATTTTACTTTGCAACAATGTCTAACAATTGAAATCGTTGAAGAGAATATAAGCCACGGTCTAGAATCAACACCACCTCTGCCAGCATCTCCTAGAAAGAAAGCCTGTGCACTGAAAATTCATACATTGTTACATGGTCATAAGAAGTCATAATTTAGGGCTTATTATTGGTAGAAATACGATTAACAATGCCTTTTTACGATGATGTAACAATGTATGAATTTTCAGTGCACAGGCTTTCTTTTTAGGAGGTGTTGCCTCTACTCAAAGCCTGAGCGCGAAAACGTCATACATTGTTACATCACCTACGGTAGGGTATTGTTAATCATATTTCTACCAATAATAAGCCCGAAATTGTCCCTACCAATAACGTATATTAAAGATAGACTCCGAAGCAATTGTCGTAATTTGAAGCAAATTGGGAAGCTCCATGCCCAGAACTGTCATGGCCGAAAGTGAGTGAAGATGACGCAAAATACACGGCTAAACATGAGAGTAGCTGATTAATAAATCTTTCACACGCCGATCACGGACTGATAAGTTTAACTTTTCGTTTACTTTGTATTTGAAGAATTTTATTATATTTATAAACAATTTTTCGATCATTGTTTCAATTTCAATTTCGTTTCGATCGTCTTTCAGTTATGTATTTTCATTTTAGTTACGTATTTTTGATTTATGCTTGTGGAAAATGATTCCTGGTCCTTTTTCGTGTCTGTTTGAACAGTTGTACGCAGAACAACTTTGAGGAATGATTTTGAATTAATTATTCCTCGGGCCCTTTCAAAAACAAAGCAGCCAGACAGCTAATTACTCCACGGCTCACTCCTGCCCAGAACCGTCATGGCTCAATTTGCTTCACTTTTTGCTGCTGTTAACAATAGAATTCGGAGTCTATCTTTAATATATGTCATTGGTCCCTACCGTAGGTGATGTAACAATGTATGATTTTTCCGTGAGCAGGCTTTCTCTCTAGGCGGTATCGCTAGAATCAGCACCACCTCTACTGAAAGCCTGAGCGCGAAAATTTCATCATCATGCGGAGTCATAATTTAGGGCTTATTATTGGTAGAAATACGATTAAACATGACTCCGTATGATGATGTAACAATGTATGAAATTTTTCGCGCTCAGGCTTTCAGTAGAGGTGGTGTTGCTAAAATAAAGTGATTCGAAAGCTCCATTGCAGCTCCATTGTTAAAAACTGGTTAATGGCAAAAAAGCTCGGTGGCGGCGCACGGGTAGCAATGAAAGCGCGATGTAGAAAATCACAGCAAATTTCATACAATCTGCTCTCAATTCTACCGTGCGCCGCCACCGAGCTTTTTTGTCATTAACCACTTTTTAACAATGGAGCTTTTCGATATTCTAGGAAAGTCTAAAAAATAAGTAGTCGTCTCACTCCATTGTTGTAAACTTAACAATGACACAAACTCTTCACCACAGATTTACCAATGACGTATATTAAAGATAGACTCCAAATCCTATTGTTGTAACTTGAAGCAAATTGGGAAGCTCCATGCCCAGAACTGTCATGGCTGAAGTGAGTGAAGATGATGCACAACACATGGCTAAACACGAGAGTAGCTGATTAATAATTCTTTCACACGCCGATCACGGAGTGATAAGTTTATCTTTTCGTTTACTTTGTATTTGAAGTATTTTATTATATTTTATAAACAATTTTTCGATCATGGTTTCAATTTCAATTTCGTTTCGATTGTCTTTCAGTTACGTATTTTCATTTTAGTTACGTATTTTTGATTTATTTTTGTGGAAAATGATTCCTGATCCTTTTTCTTGTCTGTTTGTATAGTTGTACGCAGAACAACTTTGAATAATGGTTTTGAATTAATAATTCCTCGGGTCCAAAATCTTCAAAAACAAAGCAGCCAGACAGCTAATTACTCCACGGCTCACTCCTGCCCAGAACTATCATGGCTCAATTTGCTTCACTTTTTGCCGCTGTTAACAATAGGATTCGGAGTCTATCTTTAATATACGTCATTGAGATTTACTATATATCTGTGCTCTTCACCTAGGTGTAATTCCTGTACAATTTTACACTAAACTAATCGAGGCATTTTTTTTTTTTTTTTTTTTTTGTTTTATGATGAGAATTATTTAAAACTATTTTAACATTTGATTATATGTTTAAGAACAACTCAGTTAGCCTTATATCTGATTGATTTCAGAAATTATTAAGTACCGAAAGGTGCTTTATGCTATCAGTGTGGGGAAACGTGTCTGTCCGTCTGTCTGTCTGTCCGTCTGTCTGTCTGTCTGTCTGTAACTCAAACTCCTCCGAGGTTATGAAAGATTTTCAAAATCTGTTTTCGTCAGCCGATGAATATGGTTCATGGCACGAACCAGTTACAAATATTATCTAAATCGGTTCATTGGCACGTGCACAAATGGTACCTCTATTTTCCCGCCTAGCAATTTTCAATGGGAAGAAATATTGAGTAATATATCAAACAAATCGTAATGACGAGATAGATGCGGTTATTCATTACTATTTTCGTCAGTCGATGAATATGGTACATGCCATGAAAAAATCATAAATTTTATCTAAATCGGTTTATTAGCACGTCCACAAATGGTACCATCACGACCCCACCTAGCAATTTTCAATGGACAGATATATTAAGTAATATGTCAAACAAATCTTAATGACGAGATACAAGCGAATATAAATTACTATTTCGGCCAATAAATATGGTTCAGGAAATGAACCATTTTGAAAATTGTTGCAATCGAAACATTGGCACGTGCACTAATGGCACCTTTATGACACCTTCAAAAATTTTCAATGATAAGATATGGCATGTAATATATCAAACAAATTGTGATGATGTATCATAAATGAATATCACGTAAAAGTAATGATAGCCCAAATTGGTTTCAAGGAACCTGGTTTAGTGGAACCATTCTGGTTTAGTGGAACCATTATGGTTCATTGGAACTTTCAATGCTAAAATATGGCATGTAATATATCAAACGCTTGGAATGATGTGTCATGAATGAATATGACGTAAAATTAATGATAGTCCAAATTGGTTTCAAGGAACCTGGCTTTTGAACCATTATGGTTCATTGGAACTTTCAATGCTAAAATATAGCATGTAATATATCAAACGACTTGGAACGAGGTGTCATGAATGAATATAACGTAAAATTAATGATAGTCCAAATTGGTGTCAAGGAACCTGATTTAGTGGAACCATTATGGTTCATTGGACCTTTCACTGCTAAAATATGGCATGTAATATATCAAACAACTTGGAATGATGTGTCATAAATGAATATAACGTAAAATTAATGATAGTTGAAATTATTTCAAAGGTACGGGGTTTAATGGTATCATAATGGTCCATTAGAAACTTCCAATGTTAACATAGGGCGGTTTAAAAATATAGTTCCGCGAATGGTTTAGTTTAACCTTTCGGTACTTGGTTATGTCATTCCTTAATGGTTTATTAACATTATTTTCTAAATAAAGTTTTCCTTTACGAATGTGAATAAATTTATTTATTGGCAAATCGATTTAATTAATTCTTTATCATACAGGGTGTTCCATAAGTTTCCATACACAGGAAAAATAAAAATCTTTTTTTATTTTTATTATATGCTCTACAGGACTACCATTGTTTTGAAAAACACATTTCGATGCGTGTACCTCAAATAAAAAATAAAATGTTAAATAAAATAAACAAAAATGGTTTTCATAAAAAAATGTTTATTTTTCCTAAGAATGGAAGCTTATGGACCACCCTGTATAATAAAAGAAAATAAAGTTAATAATTTCTGAATGCAAATGAGATATAAAAAAATTGTTCATAAACAAATCTTAAAATAGCTTTAAATAATTCTCATCTTAAAAAATAAAATAAAAAAGCCACAACCTTTTTCTTTCTTTACATTCGGATTTCCTAACAGTATACAAAACTTGTTTTTGTTAGTAATCCGAAACTTTCGAATTTTGGTTTTGGTAGTATTGCTGATAGGTATACGCTTTTAAGTATGTGCACTGTGATGTTCTAGGTATGACTTTCGTTAAATGAATTGTAAAGCGATTGTTGATAGAAATTTATACTGAAAAATAGAAAATATTGAGAATCGGAATAAAAATCTACATTAACATAATAATTTATGTCAACCAAAATATAAATTAAAAACGAACTTCATAAATCATTTCACAATCAGGATATCCTCAGAAATAAAGCCTATCACTCATATATATAATTTTCGTTTACAATTACTGTGGACAAGAAGTTACGGTTTTCGCTGTTATCCACACTTGGTTTTCTTCCTTAATTTTATCGTATATCAATTCCTCTGCGTGGATTTTCAGCAGGAACCTAACAGCTCCTCCTTTACAGTGGAATTATAGCGGTCTTTAGCAATAGGACCGACTAAATTTAATTATCTACGATAAACTTCTTTGGATGAATTAAATTTAAAAAAAATTACTTTTTGATCATAAACTGTGCTCTCGCATAATTCGCTATCGGCTTTTTAGTGCAAATATTTTGTTTATAATTTTTTAGCTAGGCTATTGTTGTTTTCTCATTTATGTTTGGATAATTTGTTTCTCTCAAAATAATTATAATTTTATTTTGATAGAATTTTCATATTGATATTTTTTGATAAAAGTATAGTAATTTCTTACTACGTGCCAAAGGCGTCGGCCATGACAGCCGAGGTTCCTGGTTCGAACCCAGGTCGCAGAATTTTTCCTTCCATTTATCGTTAGAAAAATCTTGAGTAATTTCTTGTTAATAAATGTATAAATGTATTTGTGAGTTAGTTTAAAAAATTAATATTTTTGAAAATGAAATTTGAAATAGCTTTGACATAGATATACGAAATGATTTGGCTTAGTTGGCATGTTTTCTATAATGAGATTTTATCTATGATTTTACTGGGTGAGAAATTTTATGGAATGGAGTGCTTAAGCTATTTTTGAATTGTTTAGGGTATCTTAACTGAGAAGTCATTTGCAAAACGACTCGAATCCAAGTAAATCCAAATGCTGTAATCTGAATTTTCAACTATGTTAAAAACATCGTTAGCGAAGTCAGTCGTTCTGTTACCAATTTTTTTCGATTTTGACTC
Source organism: Rhysida immarginata (assembly GCA_023313115.1). Classification (NCBI taxonomy): domain Eukaryota; kingdom Metazoa; phylum Arthropoda; class Chilopoda; order Scolopendromorpha; family Scolopendridae; genus Rhysida; species Rhysida immarginata. Next base: position 1,566,106 of record JAHWFO010045454.1, on the reverse strand, counting down.
GGATCGAAGGAGCAAAATTTTAACTTTAACTATCACGTTGGCCATGATCCCGAATAGATAGGACACGTGTGCTTATTATAACTTTTACTTACTTTTTGATATTTTATCCGAATCTGAAGTCAAAATCAAAAAATTCAAAAAAAAATTGGCCACCGGACGACCGACTTCGCGAATACAGTAATGATACTTTTCGTTAACATCTTTATGGTTTTTGTTTTATCCTTAAAAGAGCGTAAATAATGCTCTATAATAATAATAATAATAATAATAATAATAATAATAATGCTAAGATAGTTGTAATTGTAAATTTTATTTTGTTGTTAATCAGATTTTAAATCTAAAAGAATACAAGATTTTTTATTGCTTTGCTTTAGACATAAGCCAATTTGCTTGCGATTAATGCACTTGAGTCGCATTTAATTTCCATCATGAAGGCAATATTAAAGTATTATTATTAAATACTCACCGTTAAATTTTTTTTTAAAAAAATAAGCGTGTTTTGTTTAAGAACTTCATGGCAAAAAACCAGGTAACAAATTAATGACAGCGAACGTATTCGGTTACCTCTTAGAACTTGCACATACGCGCAGTTCATCATCATCTTCATAATCATTGATTGTGCGCTTGCTCTTTGCTCTTTCGAGAACAACGTTGTAGTAAAAATTGACTTATGTCATTGTGAAACAGACAACAGATGTGACGCTGGAAGTTTTGAAATGGACTGCGCCAAGGCGCATGACCATTATGAGGGCCACTAACTTGGAAAATAACTTTGAAAAATAAAGTTTATTAAGTAAGGACTTTTAAGATCTGTGAGGTTTCAAAAAAAAATTGCAAATGACCTACTCAATTACGTTCAACACCGCTGCAATTTAGGAATTCATATTAAGAATGCATCAGTTGTTTCAAGTATAAGTTTATGTTGACAAGAGATATATTAATAATACAAGTCGTCACTTTCTAATTATATCAAACAAAGTATTCAGCATATATTATAGAATATGTAATTTTTTTTATGAAATGAATCCATATAGGGGAGGGTCTTCGTTGCTTCACTAATAAATATTCACAACCACGTTGCTCTATTTTGGCCTACTTTCGTTACTCTAAATTATTTTACCTAAAATTTGTAGAGAGCTGAAATTAAAATTGAGTCACACTAATTCTTTGATTTATAGGTACTAGCTCTTTCCCGACATCCATTTCCTATTCTAAACTACGGAATCGTGTTCATGTATTTATTCTACGGTTTTGTTTCGCTTTAGCAGAATTGGTACCGGTTCCATGCTTATCTTACAACATTAATAAATAACTTCTTTTAAAGTATAATTTTGATACTTATGTAGTATTTCGCTCTCATTTTTAGAGAACTATTATATAAAAACTGCCCTATCAAGAAAGCTCTCAATTGATTGCATTTCATTGATGCCATTTCTATATATTGCGAAATGTATGGATTTACCTTGATCAAAATTTTTTCAAATGGTACCTTCACCTCAATATGCTCTTCATCCTTCTGGACAAAAAAAATATTTTTCTCATCTACTCAACGCAATCTCAAATACATTAAAAAGGGAAATCAAACTATAACGAATGAGTACCCTCATTTTGCATTATATTTTAAATACAATTTTACCCTTTTTTCCTTACATTAATTAGAATACAAGAAATCAGACTTCGCTCTTGACCCAATCTAAGAAAAGTTTTCACCTATAATTTAATCAAATGAGAAATTTTCTGGCGACGTAAATCTAGGTGAAAAGAATGGAGCAAGAAACCACCTGAGGGAAGTTTAAAAAAATAACTTCCTTTAATAGTATAGGGTCAGTCTCCTTAACCCCCACCTTAAAATTACCGAAAAATGAAAATGAGTCAGGGAGAAATTGTTTCCGTTTGCTGACGTAAGAAATTCAAATTACATTCCTCCCGACCTAACCCATAACGTGTCACGGCTTACGCAACATGCAAACGCTCAGAAAATTCATCTACATAAAAAAAATCTTTTGTTGTATAAAAGAGTTAACTTCCTTGTAGACACAGCGAACATAGTATAAACCTATGTATTGATTTAGCAGCAAAAGGCGTTGAGACTTCATGACCCTCAAACAACGTCAAAGTCATACAATAAGCTTAAAGTTGAAATATCTGTTTCAGTGGCTGCCGCTTGTAGGTCATTTTGCGAAATCTTAATTTCTTTTTCGATAACTATAAACCGAGAAAGGCTGGAATATTTTAAAATTTCTGAATTTGAAAAGCGACGTAGAAGGTTGCCGCTAAAGATATTTTTCACTAATGAAGGATTAACGACTGAAGATCTTAATTGTTTCGACACAATGTATGTATTCGCTTACTTAGCTTAAGATAGCGAATTCATATTATCGATACAACACATTCTAAAGTGCCTAGCAATGTAAATATTTTAAAAATATAGGTATTTATGCATGGTGCTTTATGTAATTGCTATTTAGGTTTCCGAGTTCTACCATCAAATTGTGGTTTATTTGCAGTGGATTCGTTAGGGGACTTGGATTGGTTAAAAACCAGTCTTGGAAGTCTGTAAATTCGAAATGGCGGTATTTTTAAAGCACTAATCATTATTCGAAATGGCGGAGAAATAATTGGTTTTGACTTAAAATCAACTTAAAATTGACTAAAGGAATTTTTCTAACAGCTTTAAGACCAAAACTTTTTTGGTTAAAAGTAAAACAATTGAGGTAAAGTTCCATCAAACAAATAAAACTGATTCACTAACAGTTAGCATTGAAACAACTAACAAACTAAATCTTTAAGCTAAAATAAATAGTTTATTATGTCCACCTTATTCATCAACTTCAACCATCGATTTCAACCCACTACTCTCTCTCTTACGGACGTCATTCGGACGTCATTAACGATAGACCCAAACAACAATCTCGCAAACCGGCAACATTTTCACTCCAAATTTTCTTCAACCTCTCGAGTCTACTGTACCGATCTCACTATAGTCAACTCCGGCGCTATAAAGGAGCACCAGGGTACTTAACTCTTCTCAATAGGACACGTTTGAATTCGTTTCAAAGACTTTCAAAGCAACAGCTGCGAGGCTTGAGACTGGAGAAGCGAAATGGTTGAGTTTTCGCTGCTCACCTTCTGAGCTAGTTTTCATTTTCATTGACATACATCAATTATGTATGAGAATTCTGATGAGAATTATTCTGTTGTCTTAGTTTTATGATGATCATCAGCTTTTAAAAACAAACTTTAAAATTAATTTAATTTTAAAAATCCTATTATAAGATAAGAGTGTCGATATAGGTCTACAAACATTTATTCGATTTCAAACTACAAAATTTATCCGGTTTATTAAAACAAATACTGATTTACGAACTCCTCTCAAAAACCAACACAAACTATCGAGAAATTTTTTCCAGTTCCTTCTTAATGTCTCTCAGACTTGTGTGCCAAGTAAAGCTCGAATTTTATTAGGCTACTGTTTAAACTGATAAATAATCTCAAAACACACTTAACATTTCTCCTGGTTTAACCAACTTGCAATTTTAATCGTTTGTTATTTGTTTCAGTACTAACTGGCAGTTAAACGATTTTTATAACTACTATAGTTTATAACTTTAAAATAACTTACTATTTGTCCCTAAAACTCTGGTCTTAGAGCCGTTAGAAAAATTCCTTTACTTAATTTTAAGTAATTCTTCTAAATATCACATGGCACCATATTTTATGGAAAATTTATTTAGATGGTTCATAAGATGATCAAATTTAGGCAAGGGAATGGTGATCAGTGTCATTTCAGCTGCTTGACTGTTATCTTTCCAAGCGATTCCATGTGATAGTTCTGTGAAGACTCAAGTGAAGAAGCATCCGATAGCTAAATCTTTTTGCTTTCTTATTTTTTAAAAGTAAAATTCTCTCGTTTTTGAGTGTCTTTCTTTCTTTGAACATTATATATTAGGCCTATATTAATAAAACTTTGTGTATCGTCGTTGATTAGAGAGGATTTAAATTACTTCTATTAACGAAGTTGAGAGATCTCTACAATGCAAAAGAAACACAAGTCTAACTGACCATAATTTTTTCAAGGACATAATATAGAGATTACACACCTTTATAGACTATACAGAAAAATAATTTTACAATCAGGAGTCTGACTGAACAAAAAATATAGTATATAGATTTTTTTTGTCCTGTCAGATGCCTGTCTTGTAAAATTATTTTGTGTATATAAAGGAGTGTAATCTTACTATATTGTATCTCTAAAAATGCAAAAAAACAAAGGAGAAATCAATTGGAATCCCATACTAATTTACAGGGTACCCACAAAATGTCTCTAACTTAGTTTGCTGTATTTCTTTATTATAAAAAAAGATAACGCAAAAGCAAATAGGAAACATTCTTAAACTCCTGAAAAATATAAAGTTTGAGGTACCCTCACTAAAAAAAAGACTTTTTTCCCGGGAGTTGGCAAAAAATTATAAAACCAAAGTTAAACAAAAATTGCGAACCACCAGAAAAAATAAAAAGGGAAAGAAATGTGGATAAAAGCAATAAGATAAAATCAGTATCATCGGGTTTTCTCCTTGTTACTCCCTGTTTTATCTGCTGAATGATGAGAGCTTCGCCCTCGAAAAGCGATTACAGGATAAGCTATTTGTCCTGTATTTTTTATTTTTGTTGTGGTCAAAGAGTCTTTTATTTATTTTATCTTATTACCCTCACTAGTCATCCAAATAACGTCTATATATTCAAGCTCGATCAGTTCCCACTCTTTTCCTGCAATTGGTGGCCTTCGCTTATTTTAGCCCGCTCATAAATAAGCGACCAGGAGATTTTTTTCATTCGTTGCTCAATGAGAGCTTTCTATATTGCATACGCTGTTTCCTACGACACGTTTGAAAGATGAGCCACCGTTATTTGTCGTCATCTGTGAAGAATTTAATTGTATGTGCTGTACAAAAGGAAGAACTCATCGTGGATTCGCCAAGCAGTTCAATGTAAGCAAAACGGCAGTGACGGAACTCTGGCAACGTTTTCAAGCAAGAGGCACGGTTACAGATCTAAGAAACCCGAAAGACCACGATACACAATACTGAGACAGGACAAAACCCTTAAACGACTGTCCACTGCAAACCCTCGGATGTCGGGTACGGCACTCAAACAAGAAATGCGGGAGATTCACAACGTTAACATCAGTGTTAGTACCACAAACAACGCCTATGTGATGTGGCCTTCATGGACGACGACCTTCCAGAAAGCCTTTAATCTCTTACAAGAACCGAATGGCCCGATTGAAGTTTGCACGAGAGCACATCAACTGGACTTCCAAAGAGTGGTCTAAAATTATTTGGAGCAATGAGTCCAAGTTTATGTTATGGAATCAAATACCGACCAACATAATTTTTTTCAGTGGGCAGTCGTTTAAGGGTGTTGTCCTGCCTCAATGTTGTGGATCGTGGTCTTCTGGGTTTCTTAGATCGAGTATCCGTGCCTCTTGCTTAAAAACGTTGCCAGAGTTCCGTCACTGCCGTTTTGCTCACATTGAACTGCTTGGCGACTCCACGATGAGTTCCTCCTCTTGTACAGCACGTACAATTAAATTCTTCACAGGAGATGACAAATAACGGTGGCTCATCTTTTATACGTGTCGTAAGAAACAACTTATGCAAGATAGAAAGCTCTCACTGAGCAACAAATGAAAAAAAATCTCCTGGTCGCTTATTTATGAGCGGGCTAAAATCAAACAAATTTATATATTTAAATTTCTAAAGACCCTAAACAATCGTAATTTTGTTCCTTCCATTCCACTACAGACGGAATGGACTATTCTGAAGTTTCATTATGCTAATTCATAAATAGAAAAAGTTATAGGTAAAAACATTGTTGGTCGTATACTTTGAGCGCGACTGTATCTCTACTGATGCATTAAAAATAAATCGTAAAAATTCTTGAACAGTAGGCTACATAAATTGATTTCAATTTATATCCTTTCAAGGCAAAGCTATAAAAAGCTTGCTCGATTTCATCACCTGTTGTTTAAAAATACGTTGATAATAACAGCTTTCGCAGAAAATAATGTAACTGGATCTAAAGAGGAAATAACGGTGACTCAATTGTGAATAAAAAATTTTTACGCCTACAACTTCAGTTAATTTAGCTTACAACAAGCAGACGTCAGCTAAAAATCTAAAAGTTATTATCAACACCTTAGTTTAAATTAATGAAATATCGATTTTCCGGTCTCTTATCTGCAACAGCATTTAAGCAATTTAAAATATTAAGCACTTTCAACCACCGAGAGGCCAATCGATAAAATTCTTGTGCAAGATAATATAAAACCACAAAAGCAATTTCTTCTATGATTTTAAGTCTCGAGAAACGAAATGCGATTGCATGGTAGCTAGTAATTTATTAAGGAAAAAAAAAAGACGAATCAGTCTCGAAACAGTGAAGAAAGTAAAAGATTCCCCTCAAATGAAGGAAAATATCAAGGCGAGAGAAAAATTTAAAAAAAAAAGAAAAAATAAAGGAGGGGGGGGAGGGACAACGAACAATTTCTCCAAAATTAAACCTTCAAAATGGCCCTGAGAACAGAATACGTTGTTCGACCGGTTTTTCTTCGGAGTGAAGGATGGGAAAAAAAATGCTGCCTTTTAAGGGAAAAAAAAGAAGAAATTTAAAAGATGAGCAAAAAGGCACTGCCAAGAAAATATTTTAAATAATCAAATCGCATAGAATGGATTTATAATCTGCATTGCAGTAGTTTTTGCCAAAAATAAACGCAAGATGAAAAATAAATTTAATGAGATACTGTTAATTTATATTTTTTCGCTTCATAAAAACAAAAAGAAAATCTAGATAAATACAAATAATAAATAAGCAATGTTTTCTTACAATGATACTATTACTGTTTCGTAAGTTTACTTGTCTAATTTAGCAAGAGAAGAACCTCCAGGAATTATCAATAGAGGGCGAAATCAGATGAGAAAAAATATTAAAAATACTAAAGAACTTAGATTCCAAATTAGATATTCAACTTAAAATATTTATTCACAAAATAAAATATTCAAGCTCATTTTCAGTGTTGCTTCGTTCAAACCAAGGCTTTTTCTATACTAAAAAAAAAGCCTTGGTTCAAACCACTAATTCCAAGCGCAGAGTATTGGCTGCGCTGCTTCAAAGGAGAAACTGAAACTCAATAGAGAAAACATTCGGTGGCCTCTGGTGGCAAATTCATAAAACAAATGAAAATGCTTATATTTTTAAATTTAAATAATTATTTAAAAAAAATTTCTAAAAAGTATGTTTAATTCAAAAAATTAAATTCTCTTCATATTCTAAACCTAAAGAAGATGGCACGATATATATGGAGTTACATATGAGAATGAAACTAGTTTTGATAGCCAATAACTAAAAGAAAAACGACCAAATATAGTATGTCTCACCTAAAGTGAACCAATAATCAACTTCTAAAATCTGACAGCAATTTCAACTGGAGAATTATTAAGCTTTCATTTCCAGACAAAAACATAAAAAAAAAACAAAGTCAAATTCAAACACAAAAATTGTTCATCAATTTAAACAAAAATGAAACAATTACTGTAAAAATGCTAAGTTCAAATAAAAAAAATTGCTATCCATTTTATAATCTACTGAGCTTAGGAACAATTTCTGTCGTTTGCCTTTTCTTTAAATCCAATCACATCCCACATTCACTGCCTTTATCTCTAAACGGTTGGATCAATTGAAAAAACACCAAGAATAAAACAATTCTCAAATGTTGTGTGCAATCTGAAAATATCATTAAAATAGGGTTTACATTGCACATTTCAAAGTTGCCTTCCATACTCGAAAATGGCATCGGTTTTTTTTTTTTGGAAATAGAATGCACATAAAAATCCTTCACATAAAAGTAGAATAATTCTTCCATTGAAATTCCTCTGTCAGATTTTTATTTTGGAAGTTGGCTATTGGTTCGCTTTACGTGAGACACCCTGTATGAAAAAATGCCCTATAGCTTAAAATAACCAATAGACTTACATGACATTAAAAATTATGGGGTGATCTATCCCATGGTGCACTGTTCTTCATCTCAAATATGCAAATTAGAACACATTCAAATCCTATCTTAAAAACAGTAACAGATACACGAACAATTCAAATAGAAGACTTGTTCAGCACGGAATTCCGAACAAAGCAGAAAAAATAAATAAATAAATAAATTCCAAAATCCGATGAACGGATCACAATAATCACATGTAGAATTTATTAGTTACCTAACTATGCACTTCACAAATACATTTGAATGTTAAACATGCAAATCAAGAAATTACTAAAAATTACGATAATAACATTCACGGTCATGAGGAAAAGCAAATAAAAGGCAAAGGAAAAACAATTATGAGTAAAATTATTTATGCACTGTGGCTGTTTGTAAATTACAAACAATTGTGATTGTTGGAGATTCGTTCATCGGATTTTGAAAAATTTTTTTTTGTTTTGTTCGGAATTCCATGCTGAACAAGTCTTAAAGTTTTGGAATTTTTCGTATATGTTACGGTTTTTAAGATAGGATTTGAATGTGTCCTAATTTGCATATTTGGGATGATAAGTGCACCATCGGACAGGCCACCAACCACTTCCTATTCATTGGATTCATCAAAATTGACATATCTGCTTCGGATACGAAAATAAAAGGAGGGGGGGGGGCTCATTTTTGTATCCACCCTGTATAATGCTAATATTATTCTTGAAGTTTTGCAGTTTCTAAATTAATAATAATCTAATTTTTTTATTTAAATACTTTTAGATAGCTTATTTTATTGTTTATATGTAAATTGTGTATTGAATTTTGAAGAAAAACGATAATATCGATGAATTCTCTCCATTATGAATCGAAAGAAACGAGATGTTTTCGGTTTCATTTTACGAGTTTAAAGAGGCTCACTAGGATCTATTTCTATTCAGGGTCTCAAACAAGGCTTTTCTATACAGGTTGGAAAGTCGCGTGACGTCACTATAGCAAAGTTTGGTCCAATTTTTTTCTTTGCTCGCCAGATGGCGCAAAAGACAGTGTAGTGGGGAGATTTCTGATTCATCCTATAGGATTGTTAACAAAAATCGTCGAAATAATTTTAATTTAATTGATTTCTTTGATTTTCACCTCAACATTTTAAACTTTAATAAATAATTAATTTTAATCGTTATCATTAAACAATGATTAAAGGCAATTTTTATATTATGTAATCAAGACCTCCCAAACATTGCTTAAATTATTTTGAAGTTTATTTACAGGTTTTACAAATTGGTTTCATACAATTTTAAATAGATTTAATACATTTTTAAATGAATTTAATACGATCTTAAATTATTGGCCGCGTTTGTTTTTTTTACTTGAATTTCATTAGGAGTTGACTGTGTTTCAACATTTGAATTATTTTCATCATTTAATTCATTTTTTCAAGATTCTCCAGTGGAATTGGAATCACAAATAAATCTGCCGTTGCTTAAATGTACTAATATTTCCTGTGCATTCATATTTTCATCTATTTCATCCGATTTTACAAACGAGAAATGTTAGTAATGTTACAATCGTCTGCTTTGGAAATGTTTGTCGTTAGGTGAAGCATTTTTACAATACAAGTAAAATAGTCTTATAAATTATCGGTAGGTAAACAGTAATATAAATTTATAAATAATATAAATTTATAAAATTTATAAAAAGTTCGTAAAAATTTAAAAATAGTTTTAGTAATAACTTTAAAAAATTATTTTTAGGATATTTAGTAATTAAACTTTATTTACACACGTGATGTTTATTTAAAATCGTATTAAATTCATTTAAAAATGTATTAAATCTATTTAAAAGAGTATTAAATTCATTTGAAAGTGTATTAAATTCATTTACAATCGTAATAAATCTATTTAAAATTGTATGAAATTCATTTAAAATTGTATGAAACCAATTTGTAAAACCTGTAATAATAGTGGTGGTTAATTTAATCATCTTTAATTATCATTTTGTGATATTCTGGAGAAATATCACAATGAATTAGTCGGTTGGTATTAACGTCCCTTTCAACTACTATGATCATATAAGAACAGCGTTATAGGGGTCACAAATTTTGCCTTGCAATAGTTCTTTAACGTGTAGCCGGCAAACCATTACACCGGGCCAGCGGCTTTACTTCCCTGCCGAAGGAAGTGCGTGATCTTAGGATTACCCCCTGAAAAATTTTCGTCGTCCTCGACCGGGATCGAACCTGCGCCCTCGGGCATCAGAGGCGATCACTCAACCGCTGAGCCACCGAGGCCGATGACAATAAATTGATAATTTATGTAAACGGATTTAATTATACATTTATCATTATCCAACAAATCGACATTTAACTTATTATATAGATAGAGTAACTCTAGTTCAGAGGACGGGAAATCGTCTCTCCCCCCTCCCTCCCCCGTTTCTCTTGAGACGCGAGTGAGAGAGAGAGAGAAACGTGGTGGAACGAAAGTCACGTTACAATGCTTAGGAGAGAGAGAGAGAGAGAGAGAGAAGCGATAGAGAGCTGAAAAGAGAGGATTGTGCGGTGGCCAGCACTGTCACACAATTTAAAGTCTTATGAACGAATAATACCAAGGCTTTTTTCTATTACATGTATTTCATGAGAGAAAAGTGGCTTGAAAATTAAATTCACGAACATTTCGCTGTCAACACACGATCCAAATATTTCTTATCCACGCTTTCCTTCTAACTGGATCATCTGGAGCTCTAAAGAGTTTAATATTCGGATCATACATCTTATAACCCGTTTTGCAATTCGTTAAAGAAGAAGTTTTCATTTTTCACGGATTGTTGGAAACAAAAACCTTAAAATACTTGAGAAAAAAAGTTCAGTCGGTAAGTTGAAAACCTATACTAATCCATACTGAGCGATAGAATTTTTCCCCACTACAGTGTTCGCAGCGCCGCTCTGTCGGCCAGAGAAAAAAATGTCCAAAGCTCTTAACATGGGATTTTTCCAACCTGTATAGAAAAAGCCTTGGTCTCAATCAAAGGCTCACTTTACCATGGCGCCATCTCGTGATATCGACAAAAAGGTATTAAGTAATTTAATGCCGCTCACATCCAATAGTGAAATTCTACAACAATTTCATTTGCAAATAATCTAAATTTACTTACACTTAATTAAAGCTATAGTACCATTTCACCATTTTATTAAAGAAGACATTAACGAGGCTTATAAGTTAATCGCACAATTAAGTTCAGAAATATGGAATTCCGCAATTAACCCTTGAATAGGTTATGATGAACAGTTAAGTCCAGATATAAACGTCTAAACAGCTATGGAACACTATAAATCAAAACAGAAATATATCACCTTCGAAGAAACTTGACATTATAAATCAAAAGTATAATGCAGCCGTTAATAAATTGGTCTCATTAAGGAGACTTGGCTATTCGTCATTCGAATATTTTTCACCTTTTTAATTAGAGGATATTCAGCCTTTGTCGCTACCAAATCGATTTCAACGCTCAAACGGTTTTTCACCTGGTGGCGCAGAAATGACTCAGGTGGTTCTCCTGACTCCAAATAAACAAATAAAATTCTTAACTGCAATCATCGATTATTTCATCAAGCGAACCCGATACCTCCTTTACAAACCTTATAGCCAAAATTTTAATTCCGATATCAACACTTATAAACCGAGGAATTTCAATTGGTACGCAAATTTAATTTGCTTTGAGCTAAAATGAGGAGCCCAATTATTTTTATTTAGCAATTTTTTTCTTGACATTATACAAAATAAAAAACAAAACAAAACAGAATCTTCATAACATTAATGGGGAAGAGGATATTTATACATTTTCAGGTACTTGTTATTATCACTATTTTAGTGAAACTATTCATTTTCAGATATTATCCATAAAGAAATTTAGGAGCGAACAATAAGAGTTTTTGAGGGAGCGAAAGTTTATCAAACAAAATTATAAAATTATGCCAATAAAATATACCTTTTTCAAATAAAATTATACCTACGAACAAAGCAGAACATCTAGTTAAGCAGTTATAGATTAAATTAAACAAGTTGTCACAGAGAGAAAATAAATCCATGACATTGAATAGTTAACAAAACATTAAAGAAAAATTATTCCTAATTTCTAATATCAACGAGAATAACATTATTAATAAAGATATGCAATGCAACTGATTCATTACTTGAGTCATCAGTTTCCTGAAATACACATACATAGACAATAAAAAATATGCTCGACAGTGAAATTGCCTCTGTTGAGTGGGTTTAAGCTACACCAAAAACTATTGAAGATGAATAAGTCAGTAGAATACTAACTCCAGCTGTAATTCTTCCTATGGTTAAACCTAGATCACGTGACTAATCTCAAGCACTTATTCACCCGCCCCCTCCATTCAATACCTCGAACGATTTGCAAAACATCCACACCTAGCTCCTTGGATTGAGATCATTTCAGATTCGAGCATCTACATTACTGCCAACCGAATTTATTACGTTCTTCCTTAGCATTAGATTTAAATAATGTGGATCCTACCTCGGAAGAGGTGAGGTAGCACAGGCGTGAATCGGTGCTGTCCACGGAGGCCTGTTGGACGATGCTGTGCTCGTGCGAGTGCGAGTGAGCGGACAGGATGCTCGTGGAACTGATGTGAAGACCGGACTTGGAGTGAGTCAGAGGAAGAGTGCTCGATTTGCTCAAGGGGGAAGTTCCTAGAAGATAAAACAAAAAATGTTTCAGAACATACAAGCAATTATATAAAAATTAGAAATAAAATTTTGGCATATAAATGAAAATTTTTTTTATTGAATTTAGTACTAATTGTACATTGTAGATGAATAAAGTGAGCGCAGGAAAAAAACTTAGCTTAGCCTTTAACAACCGTCAATGATAACCGTTCCGAGGTAATCGTAAGCAATGATAAATTTAAAGAGCTCAAATGGCATCTCTCGTCTTTCTGAATTTGCACGTTCAGATTGAAATTCATTAATTAGTTTAAATATATCAAATTCAATATAAATATATACAGATCCAAGAAACAGGTATGGAATTTGTATGGATTCTTTTACACAAACTTAATTCCAAATGAATTAAAAGTATAATATAGATAGGAGATTGCATTGATGGAGAATTAATAAAGACCATAAAGCAATACATTGGAAAAATTAAGACTGACGAGTATTCGCACATTGGAGTAATAAGATCATCGACAGGGTAATAAGAACTGAAATCCAGTGACTGGCTCTTTCATTTTATCTTTGGATTTCAAATCTTATAACTCTGGTGATGATCTCAGATTGAAACGCGCGTCAATATTAATCTTTATTAAATCTTTGTATATCGTATCGCTTTATGGTCTTCATTTATTTATTTATTAAAAGTATATCTACTGCAATATGTCAGCCGTGGCTCTAATAACATTGTTCGGAAATCAATGTTGGCACTCAAACTTTCCAAATTGCCCTAAATTCTTAAAATTATTGTGAAAAATCATCATGAAAAAATAAATCATTCTACAAAGTACTTCAACATTACGTACAGTGACACTTCGTTATAACGAACCCCATAAGTTACTTCGTTTTATCCGAAATATATTATATATGAGGCATTGAAAAGTCTAGTCGATATTTCGTTGATGGATCGTTTTACAGATCGATTTACTTCAAATGTGCATCTGTGTGAACTTTAAAACTGAACCTCACAAAATCTTCCATAAAACATTAGCCTATATTCAACTTTAGTCATCTTACGGTTATTTGAATATTTAAAGTGCATATTCACAAGGTACTTTTATTAATAGGAAGTCCAAGTCTATTTTAATGATAAGATTATGCAATGCTAAAACCGAAGCCACCTTTGCCTTCCCATTTTCAAGCAGGATCATGTAAGTCGCTGCTCTGGAAGTCATTTCATCATTTCTAAAGTGGGCCTTTGCTAGAAATGTAAGTTGTAGTTCAGTTTCTTGAGTGATTTACTTTGAATCCTTTCTCATCTTCGCAGCAACAGTCGAGTGAATATTACGTAAGAAGCAAATTCGGTGAATTTTTCATGTTGTTTTTCTCAGTGTAAAATGTTTAATTAAATAAAGATGACGACTTAGATGTACGAATCTTTATGAAAGCCGTATCAAATGTTCCGGGAAAGAATGTATTAAATACGGTTAGCACCAACTTCGGCAACCTGTCGGAAGTGAGGTCAATGACTGGTGCTTCTTCCTGTTGACGTTTTATGATGCCAAAACACTGGAAATTGCTTTAGCATCAGAAAGCTTCAATAGGCAGCCGCAGCATCAGTCGTCAACCTCATTTCCTTTTTGATTTATTTTTAAGTTTTGGAGAATTTTAATTTTTTTATTCTGAAAAATAACATTTAAAGGCTACTTATACTCTATCCATCGAAAGGAAAAATGGGAGAGTCCAATTAAATTTCTAATTTTAATTATTAGACATTGTTATCATTACGTTGCAACAATGTCTAACAACTAAAATCGGAATTTTTATAAATGGGCACAGATTTTTCCTTCGTTGGACAATATAGTTTCAAACGGAGCATCATGGAATAGGAGGTATTGCGATATGCGGCTTCCTTACAGTGCTCATGCTCTACCCGTGCGCAATAGAAATTTTTTCTCCTTCCTTTGGGCATCGTGTCTCTTCATAGTACATTCAAATAAAGTTTTCTTTATCTATTTTCAGAAGGTGAAAGGAATGGATGAAAGTTGACGTTTTATCCATGGAAACATGACTAAATTTTACTTTTTTCTAGTATCCGAATTGTATCTATGAGTTACATACTGATAATTAAACATATTTCAAATACAATAGCAGAACAGCATGTGCTACTCCTCCATTTTGAAATTCTGCCCACAATCACGTCATTAAATGCACACGGCGCATGCGCTGCGCATGAGCAGTTTGCTCTGAGGAGTGGGTTAGACAGAGAAGCCGCATATCGCGATACCTCCTATTGTAAGTACATTGATGGGTTTAGATGTGACCACCGAGAGAGAAGATCTTCACATTGAAACGTAATACACTGTTACATCCTCATAAATAGTGCATTGTTAGTCGTATTAAGTTTTCAATGCGGAGGCTTTCTCTCTTGGTGGTCACAGTTTAGTATTAAATTCACGCCTTCTAGCTGGTTTTTACTTTGCTGTATATTGCAGCGGATCTTTCAAAGTTGTGCGCGCGCATATTATTGCATTTTTAACAATGAAATGTCCATAAACGAGCAAACGATCGGCGAAGATTTAAACGAACGCAACAACTGCAAATTTTGATTATACAGGGTATCCCGAAATTCTAGAATCATCAGGGCAATCCAAAACTAGGGATCCCAGACGTTCTAGTTTTTCACAAGTTGTCTCGGTGTCCCGAATAGATTTATTAAATCGTACAAATCATTTAGATTTATTAGATCATATAGATCGCTATAATGTTTAACGTTGTGCTTATTTTTCAGGTTACTTTTTAAGTATCCCAGTGAAAATCTGAGATCCCTACCCAAAACTTACCTATTAAGAATAAACGTCATTTTCTCAGCTTGTACCACGTGTACTTGTTTAAAAATTTTGTGAAATGTTCGCGGCATCAAGGCATTTCGTTTCAAGTGTTTTGTTTTTTTTTTTTGTATCATTTTGCACGATTGAAAAAAATGGCCGCCTACACCATCGAGCTGCGAGTTTACACCAACATTCGCTCAGCTGAAAGTCCGGAACGTGTGAGACCAACATTCCCAGTGAATTTTCGAGATACGAGATGCTAACCAAAATTTCCCGAAATGTACCTCTATAAAATATGGAACTTACCCCATCTTTTAATTTCCACCGTCACCTTCAAAGTCTCCTTGGGCATGAATAAATCGCTTCCAGGGATGTTCCCACTTCTGGAAGCACTCCTCGAAATTCCTAGGTTGGAGCATTTTTAACAACCGCTGCGATTCCGCTTGGATCACTTCAATGGAGTCAAATCACTGCCCTTTTAACCGCAAATCGTCGCTCTTTTCAATTTTCGGAAGCAGTAGAAATTGCAGGGTGCCAGGGGACAGCGGTCATGTTGTTTTTGTTGAAGTCCCTCACACCGAGCGATTTGTGCGCCAGAGCATTGTCGTGATGGAGAAGCCGGTCTTTCTTCTTCCACATCTCTGGCCTTTTGCGCCTCACGTTTTCCCTCAATCGTCTCAAAATGTCTCGTATGACAGCCCGAGGCGATCACAAACATCGTAGATGGTCTGACTTCGGTCCTCTCGGATCGCGTCATGCACTTTCGTGATCATTTCCGGAGTTGTGCTTGATGAAGGTCGACCAGAATGCTTGTCTTCCCGACCATCTTAAACGCTTAAACCACTTAAATGTTTCGGTTTGGCCTGAAATTTGTTCACCAAAAGCCTCCTTCAACAGTCTGTGGGTTTCAGCTTTAATACCAAGAGTCGCAAAACGACCAAGACAGTCACAAAAAAAGCTAAAACTCAAAATGACATGGACATAGGATGACACCGCATAGCACAATTACAGCCGAGCCGTATCCCTAACACCATCTATCGGCAAAACTTCGTACCTCTTATGGTTCGGTCCAACGATATGAAATGAGTACCGTAGATCGCTCATGAGCTGCTTTCAGCGCCACCAACGCGTCCCCATTTGAAAGCCTCTCGGCCAATGCTTTGGTTGGCAAAAAAATGGCCTTCATCGTATGTTTACGTTTGAAGTTTGCGTAGACAAACACAGTAAAACTCAATGCCGATTTCTTGTCCAGCTTTAAATTGTAGTAATAGATATATTAAAGGTTCACCACTGACCTTTCACAGGTGTGTTTTTATCTTTCTGCGTCTTAGAATGTTTTTCTCATGTAAAAATCCTGGTCATCTTTTATATCGTGCTTGTTGATACATAAAAGACGTCGATATTCAGCCATGTTACCGTCGTTTCAGTGATACCAGAATGATTGTTTATAGAGGTATTTATGAAATTATATACCGCATGTATTAAAAAGCATCTAAATTTGGGAGAGGTCGCTTAAGAAATTTCAGACTACAAGCACGATGTTGGTGGGGGGGGGGGGGGGTTCTCAGCTGGCGACAAAGCGGTATATAGTAACTAGTTGTTACCCGCGGCTTTAGAGCACTGTTCCTAATACAGTGCTCTACGCGGCTTCGCCCACCCGCGCCATCTGTTGAGGGGAATTACAAAGCAAAAGCAGATACAGTAATTTTAAATGAAAACCCCAGAAAGTGGGAAGGGGGGGGGGGGGTCGTCGGGGGCTGATTTTTGGCGATAGAGCAGGTCCTTTATTGGGTGCGTTCGGAGAACAGCCACTAGTGAATTTCTCAAGAATCAGAAAATTCTCCGTGAATTCAAAGTGAATATGTTTTCCAGTGTTTTTGTTTTTAAGAAGTCACTTTCAGTTGTTTTGCGGTAGCCAAAGTGGTTGATCAAAAAAGTTTTTTTCACTGACTTTTGTCGAGTGGAAAAAAATTGAAGGAAATAAATGAAACAAATGGATTTTCATT
Organism: Rhysida immarginata; assembly: GCA_023313115.1. Lineage (NCBI taxonomy): Eukaryota > Metazoa > Arthropoda > Chilopoda > Scolopendromorpha > Scolopendridae > Rhysida > Rhysida immarginata. Next base: position 1,548,576 of record JAHWFO010045454.1, on the reverse strand, counting down.
GCATTCCCGAACACAGAATTCTCTGGTGGTGCTTTCTCGAACGACAAAGTGAAAATAGTGGAAAAAGTGGCTGTTCTCCGAACGCACCCTGAAAATTTCAAGTCGCTAGCTCAAATCGTCTAGGAGGAGATAGAATTACAGATAAATAAATAAATACACGCAAGAGTTTTAGTATATAGATGGCGCTTTGGCTGGCGATGTTGTTGGTTCTGCCAACCACAGTAATGGCGCCTACACTAACAATAGAGATTAGTTCCACTTTTCGCCGCCTTCAAATTGCCCCAAAGATAGCGGCCACATAAGCGATCTACTCATTTCATATCGTTGGTTCGGTCAGAATAAAACAATTTCGGGAAATTTGGGGTAGCACCTCGTTAACTTGGCCCAGATAGACACGCAAAAATCAATCGAATGGTTTATTCTGTATATATTCTACATTTAAAATTAAAGTAATAAATCGAGATATGGGTATGTTTCATAATTTGACCTGTATACATATATTTGCTTGGGATGCAAATTTCAATTTATTTGAGAAGGAAAATGACAAGATGAAGAGTCATTAAATGAAGGTAGTGAAGATGAAAACTACCTCGACTCCCGCTATAGCAATTTATCGGAAATTCGACCACAGTTAAATGTTAAAGTAGAAGGCAATAATCGTGGAGTTAAAGATTGTTCATCTACTTTTCGTGCTGTTTTTGCTCCGAACTGAACATCTCAGATATAGAAGAGAATTAAACTCAAAATCAGGTTTTTGGTAGTTTTGCACCGAAAAAACAAAACAAAACTAAAGTTAATGTATTCTTCGATAAGGAAACTTCGCTGCTCGGTGATCTACAAGAAATACGTTAAACAAAGTGCCTTGATGCCACAAACATTTCAAAAAATTATACAAAAAACTAACTGAGAAATTGACTATTAATCTTGGCAGATAGGTTTTAGTTACCCTATAAGAAATTTTATAAAACATGTTCGAAATGACCACTGTTCTTCGCAAGAACCGATCCACTCGTTAATTTCATTCCAATGGACACTTGGTTAACAGTGGTAGGATCAATCAGCTAGGATTTCAGACTTTTAAAAGTCATTACATGTTCTATAAAAACCTTTTGATTCCAGACTTAAGGAACACCTTGAGTATAGTCTAATGAAGAATTTTCTAACACAGCTTTAAAATTGTTGCAAAAACTTTTCAACGAGCACTATTAGTCTATATGAGTGATATTCATCAAGAAATTTTGAAAATCCGACATGTCTGTTTAATGTATAGAAAAAAAAACATTCTATAAATGTTATATATAGATATCAGCTCGGTCTTAAGTAAAGCTCATAGCCCTTTTAAGATTATAATTTATAGGAATTATATCGGAAGTTTACAATTGTACAGTCCTTTAGATTGATTTTATTAAATTCCGTTAAGGTTGGTAAAACAGAAAATAAAAAATCAATACTTATCACGTAATATCGATTCTCTGCATTTCATGTGTTAGAAGAATATTTGTTTGTTGTAAAGGACTAAAAGGATTCGTATCTATCTTGAAGCCGAGGGTGTACATTTTGGAATATTGCATTTATTGTTATTTCTTCACTGTATTCCTTTTTCCTATTAAAGAGATGATATTGAACACATGATAAATGCCGGATTGGAATAAAACAATGCAAACAACGCTATGAAATTTAGACAACGAATAATAATGATTCGACTCAGCGTAAGAAAATTCCCTTATTTTTCTCATTGGTCTTAAGGTCAAATCTACAATGTATTAAAATCATATTAAAAATTATAAAAAACAAATTGATTAAAGGGCTATTCAAGTTATATCTGAAGCAACACAGAATTCGTGCTCCAAATTTTTATCCATTCATAATCTCATTTCACAACATACAGATATTTCGTAATTCCTGGAGCCAGTGAAATTTACCTACACTACTCTAATATTCATCATATTGGAATCGACAGAAGGAGCAAATCTCATTATCTCTATATGTTCACCCTTTCGTTAAATAATGCACTTCTCAATCACACGACCAGCGAACGACGAGCGTTGGTCGCTCATTCATCCACATGAATCTCAAAAAATATTACATTCACTTCATTTCTCTTTACTCCACACACATCTTTTACATTATCACTCGGAACACGGTCTCATTTACTCAGGCCAGCGACACCTCTTAGAAATTTCATCGACACTCTATTTATCGTTCCATGGCAGTAATAAACACTCTTTCATACCGGCAATATTTATAAGACCGCTTAATTCTTGTATACTTCATCAGCGAATCAACGACTTGAAATCCAGTTCTTTTCTTCTTATGTTAGTATTAAATTACCAGTTCTCATCTAATTAGAGGAATTTTTAAAGTAATCGAAGTTGATATATATGGATTTTATTTGGATAAGCACATTGGCAATGGCTAACATAAAATTTATATGACCTGCATGTTTATTAAGCCCTCATCAATAATATTTGAGGTAAATGCGGTTAACTCGTAGCGGATGTTTATCTGGCCAGCGGGCTACCAGTTGGCCGTATTGATGTAGAAGACTATCTTGTTTAATACTTTCCCTTGTAGAAGCAATTTCAGCAACAATTTATATTGGATGAACTCAAACGTAGAATTCATTCTGAAATTAAATAACCAATCACGCAACAGATGAAGGCTGCTTCGTCTTATGAGCGCAATAAACTGATGAGCAAATATTTAAAACTGCTAAGCGATCGATGTCGATGATTAAAGGGCAAATAATTTACAACGGCCATTGGCGATGATAGATAGCCGGACATTCCGAGAGTCGACGAGTTCTGAAAACGGGGGATGATGGGAGGCATTTACAATGTTGTGCGTCGGAAATTGAGTCGTTGAATGTGCAAAATCGAACGGTGACGTCGCCGTAAAAGTTGAGGTCGCAGCTTTGGAAACTAGTTCCACCCTTTTATGTTGTATGGAGGGTAGAAACGGGCAGAAAGAGAGAGAGAAAGGGGAAGGAAGGAAGGAACCCGAAAAGCACCTTTCATTTTTCTCACGGATCTCTCTACATAAATTGTTCCACCGTTGCATCGAGGTTCCTAACAAATTTGCCGCGAAGGGCGCATTTCCACGTCGATAGAAACTCAATGTCGTAAATTTTAACGATATTTTGGCGCACGTTTGTTCAACGTTTAGACGAATCCACTGCAAGGGTAAAGGGAAAAGGAACCATCTGGATACACCATGGGAGGACAAATGAACGAAAGGGAAAAAACAGTGGAGGAGGTGGGAGGAGATCAAAACAGATAAGACCGACCAAAATAAATAGACCTGAAAAATGTTAAAAAAGTTTTAAAGCAAAAACAACAGAAGAACAAATGGATGAGAACAAAAACTTTGTGACAGAAGGTGGATAGATAGAGAAAAGAGAAGAATTTTCTTTTCGTATCTATGCATTACAGTCGTCCACGTCTTGTTCAATGAGCAAGTTTACCGAGGAACAACAAAACGAACTCGGACATATTCTCATTAAAAATGAATGATACAAACAAGTCGGAAAAAGATGAAAGCTTAATATATGTTGCTACAAAAATCTCTTCATTTCTCAACTGGAATCAACGAAGTCAATATTAATAACATTAGGGAATGCAAACCATTATCATGAAAGAAAGTGAACCCTGGAGGTAAATGTTGGAACCCAGTTTTGAAGATTAAACCATATGAGGAGCGTTTCCTACAAATTTTTAACAAAAATACAAGAGAGAATTTTTTTTATTTGAACGCACGTGAAAATAACAAAAGCGTATACATCTAAAGTCCGGTTGAGTTCTGTGATTGGTCGGGAGTTGTTCGGTTCTGACGTCACCTGCAAAATCCGAGTTCTTTTTGCATCATTATGTAATTCCTCAGTAAACTATGAGAAAGTAATTGTATTGTTCTTTCAAACAAACCAATTGCTATTACAATGAAATCAATAGCGTATTTCATTCACGAAAATGCTTTTAATTACATTTATTTCATTAAATTAATTTTGCACATGCGCACTGGATTCATTCACACTTCCTGCGAGCACCTGTTTGCTGCTTCCTGCGAGTACTTCATGTGTTTTAATTATTTTAGTTTTTTCCAGTTTTTTTTTAATTTATAAATTTATAGTTTAATATTAAAATAATACAAAATTACTCCCGTGCCGATATATCAAGATACCGGGGAGGGTTCAAATTTTTTGCATCACGGCGCGTTGTTAACTGCCCCAACAAATCACGTGATTACAGCGACCAATCACGGAGCACTATACGCGGTCGGGGTTAAAGTCGACCGGAGTATAGGTGGAAATTATTTCCGGAACATGTCGAGGCGGGAGAACGGAATAACAAGCAAACATGGGGTCGGCCATCCAGCAGTCCAATCTCCAAAAAATACCAACGTGCGTTTGCAATGGACCCATCAGTCTCCAACTTTGTTCCTTGGCAAGTAAAGTTGAAATGACCAAATCAATTATCAGTCGAATCAAAATCGACAATTTAAGAATCAACGCCAAAGTGAAATCAGAGGTTCCCAAGTACTATAGAAACCAAGAATCCCGAGTGAAGTCTGGTCTCGAAAGAGCTGACAACAAATCTCGGCATAAATTCTCCGAATGAAAGAGGAGTCTTACATTCATCTTGATCCCAAAGATGTTTCAGGAAGGCAGATGCTCCTGGAAATTTCAAACGCAAATTCAAGATCAAAAGAAACTTTCCAAAGGACCACCTTATATGGCAAATTAATAAAGTATTCTCATTATTTTGACGCCATTAATTGTAGAGCACTCGGTGGCAGCCTGGGACACTATCACAATAACACTTTTTTCCACAGGATGTCATTATTAATAGTATCTATGTAAAAAAAAATAATAATAATCTGTTGCGGAAACTATAAAATGGGGACTGTGTGAAGCGCCGATTAACGCCCTTCATTCTTAAGCATCATAGAAGCTAAAGAGGTATCTGGCCCAATATGAGTACGGCTTATTAGAACCACTAAGTTAGTGAATACCTTAGGCGTAAAACGTAGACTTCTTCGGGGGGGAGGGGGGGGGGGCAAGAATGTTCCAAGTACGTTATGCATGCACATAGAATGGTTGGAATCTGTATCCAATAAAGTCTATGCAAACCCCAATAGTCTTATTGAATTCCAAAGAATTTGGAACAAAAAAAATGCAAGATGTAGCCGAAAAGCAAGAAAAATCCAGTGTATGGACAAAGTATGGAAAGTTCTTCTAGCGTTCGCCTACTATGGGATCCGAAAGGCTTTAATGGACATTATAACTTGTATAATTTAGTGAAATACATAACTCGAGTATTAAATCCACACTATAATTGGAATTCTGAACGAGTAAACATTTAATTTTGACTCTCCACTTTTTGGACCCCTCCCCCAAGTGGCTTTTCTTCGTTCAATTTGTCGATAAGAAATCAATAAGAAAAATAATTTTTACCGCAAGATTTGCTATAGAGTTTCAAAGCAAAACTAATTTAATCGTCAAGGCTGTTAGCGTTCCTGTTGCACAGCTACCTTTATTCTAGACTGATTAGCTTCATGTTAGCTAACTTATTTGCGCGTTTCAAGCCTAAAGGGTTAAAACTGAACCTTCGATATAAAACAGACTTGTAATTATCATTTCATTATGCAACAAGAAAAAAAAACTACTCTCCAAATGTAATCTTAATTACTTAATATTAAAAAAAATAATCAATATTCGAGAAAGCTTTTTCAAAAAAAAAAAAAATTTAACGTCTCATTCTTTTTAACGAGGGAGGAAAAAAATTACACGTGCGAGTCTATTGATAAGTGAAAAGACCACGTGATCGGGACGTCATGCCTCCTTTCTCATTTCATGTCTCGAAGGTGAATGCGTGTAATTTTTAATTTCATTAGCGAAAATGCCTCCCGAGGCTGTCACTTGCGCTTTTACCCCCTCCCTCCCAATTCTCCTTTTTATTTTTTATATTTCCCCATTAAAAGAAACAACGGCATAATTAATTGCTCCACCACGGCTTCCGACATCATCACGGGAACGTAATTGACACACGTTAATGACTAAAAGCCGGCTTTCTTCCAAACCTTTCTTCCCAACTCCTCCAATGGCCCCTTTCTCCCCCACCGCCAACACAACTTACTCGCCTCCTTTTACCCGCCCATCATCCACCTCCTCCTCCACCACCATCTTTCCACCAGCTTCCTTTTCATCACTCGTTGAGCTTTCGTCTCAATCAAATTCCAGAGTCGATGTCGCCACCAATATTAACCTCCTCTGAGCAAGAGCGACAGATTGACATTGGGAGAGGCGAGTAATGCACCTGACGAGCGGCATCGTCCTTTGTATACCTTCAAACCTTTTTTTTTTTCCTTTTTGAAACCAACAAAGAAAGACGCAATTTCCCCAGAAGGGAATGCAACAAAATGAACACACACACAAATATACACACACACAAGCACACACACAAACACTATTTTCTTTTTGATCTTCATCCCTTTGATGTCAGAATAAAGACATTCGATAAATTACAGTAAAATATTTCAATATATCCCCAAAAAAGATAACATTTCGCACAGAAGTGATTCCTCATATCCTCATATAAAGAACTCAAAAAGTAACCTTAGCGTACAATTATCCCGTACAGAAAAAGACGATATTAGTAACTGATTAATAATGATCACCTTTTTTATAATTTAATTTTTTGAGGATGCCCTCTTACCGTGGGTCAGGGGTTTGGGTGCTTCAGGGATTCTGTGAGCTATGCTGGTTGTAGCACTGCTACTTTAGGGTCACCCTACCAGAAAGGTCATGGTTGAGAAGTGAGACGAAGAGTATCCAAACAAACATATATCTCATGATGTCGACGAATGAGAGAATTCATACTGCATCGGGTGTGGCACAGGTTAAAGTCGCGTTCGGGAATTAGGCAGAGGCTCTCGTTCGAAAAATAGTCGACAGTCTCCCGGCTGTTATCTCGGAGCAATGCCTCCGAGAAGCCACCAGTGCACTCGCTATGCGCTTGGGGAAACGGTCGGGGGCAGCGCATGCCTTTACCCAGGAGGAGAAACGGGTAAAGCGACAACGGGATCTGGTGCTGTCAATCGGCACTTGGAACGTATTCTCCATGACAGGAAAGGAATCAGAGTTAGTGGAGGAAGCCAAACGGTATCGACTGGATATCATAGGTATTACCTCTACGAAACGTCCGGGTTCTGGAACTGTGGACTTAGAAGGAGGGTGGAAGCTTTTCTACTCTGGTGTCGACCCTAACATGACTGCCCAGGCAGGAGTGGGGATACTCACAAGTCCCCGGTTGGCAGATTATGTTGCAGATTGGACCCCCTTAGGTGGAAGACTGTGTCTCCTGAGGCTTCAGATAGGGAAACGGTCTCTCTCTCTCTCTCTCTCTCTCTCTATTCGTTGCATATGCTCCGAATGCAGCCACAGAGTACCCACTTTATCTAGATGAAGTTGATGCTGCTCTTAGCAGGAGAGGGAGTGCAGATTCTGTCATCCTGATGGGCGACTTCAATGCACACGTAGGGGCTGATGACCAAACGTGGAAAGGCGTGATTGGGAGGAATGGTGACCCCAATTTAAATGCGAATAGGAGGTGCTTGTTGGATCTCTGTTGCAACAATGGATTTTTCATCACAAACATCGTCTTCCAGCACAGGGATATCCATAAGTATACCTGGTACAGGGATGCAATGGACCAGAAGTCACTGATTGACTTTGTAATCGTTTCAGCCGACTTATTCCGATCAGTGTTGGATACTCGTGTGAGAAGAGGGGTAGAACTATCAACTGATCATCACCTTGTTGTCTGCACTTTGCGGTTCTCTGAATCCATGCCAACCAAGCGAAATATTAGGTTCAGACAAACTTGGCGCATCAAATGGGAGGCATGGGAGGATAGAGCTGTGAGGAAGACCTTTGCAGGTAACATATCTTCAAGTTTCAAAGAACTACCCTGTGATCGTGGTACTGTTGAAGAGGAGTGGCAGTTGTTTAAAACTGCTGTGATTATTTCGGCTGCATTGTGCTGTGGTCGTAAGCGGCTGAGTGTGGCGCAGGGCGGTGAGAGAAGGACTGCATGGTGGAACGGTAAAGTCCAGGAAGCTGTCAAGGCAAAGAAGCAACCCTATTTGCTATGGCTTGCAAATAAGTCAACTTCAAATTGAGTGCGGTACACTGAGGCGCGAAAAGTAGCAGCAAAGACAGTATCAACAGCTAAAGCCAAGGCCTGGGAGAAGTTCGGGGAGAAATTGGAGGCAGACTATGGTTCGGCAAACAAGGTGTTCTGGCAGACCGTGCGCCGCCTCCATGGAAAGATGTCTCTTTCATCACAAACTATTAAGAGTTCAGATGGGAAGCTTCTGAAAACGGAGGAGAGCGTATTGCATACGGAATACTTTGCATCTCTTCTTAATCCGGTGACAGCAACAACTGACGCACATGAGGTGCACCTTGGAGCGGAGAATAGTCACGGTAGTATCACTGAAATAGAAGTCAGATGGGCAATTAAGTCCCTGAAGTCTGGCAAAGCTGCAGGTGATGACGAAATCCGGTTCGAGATGTTAAAGGCCTTAAATCAGGATGGTATCCTGTGGCTGACTCGAGTGTGTCAGGTTGCTTGGATATCTGGACAGGCCCCTAAGCAATGGCAGACAGGAATTGTGATCCCTATCTTCAAAAAAGGAGATCAGCGAGATTGCAACAACTATCGAGGCATCTCTTTACTCATCATTCCTGGGAAAGTGTACGCTAAGTGTCTGGAGAAGAGAAGTTGGGAAATAGTCGACTCCAAATTGTCGAGTTCTTGACAATACTATTATGAACACTGGAACCAAGACACCAGATTTCAGCAGGATGAAGCAACTCACATTCAACAGGTGACGTCCTTGAGTTGCTCAGAAGTCATTAATGACAATCGTGTCATCGCAAGAGGTTTCCCGAATCTCTTTGACGAAGGACTTGCTTGACCCTCCGTATAGCCCTGACTTATCGCCTTCAACTTCTTCTTATGGGGCTATGTTAAAGATAATGTCTGCAGAGATCGACCAAAAAACCATAGAACAGCTGATAACAAATGTGATATGGTATTTCAATAGATTAATTCAAGCGCGTTAACGAGAACTTGCGCAAATGGCAAGAATTCTGAGAAACTCGTCTTTTAATTTTCGTTATTCTCAGCCGTAAACTCTGTAAATTTAAAATAAAAACCGTTTTCTGTTCAAGCGTTATTCCATTTTTTCATTACTGTGATCCTGTGAAGCATCCTGCTATAAATATAGGGCGACTAAAAAGTCTCTTGCACCCCTTCTACCTAAGCAGAAAAACGGAGATATCCCAAATCGGTCACAGCCAACAAATAGAAATTCGTGGGTGAGCCATGGAGTAAAACGACGAGTTATTACTCCATGGGTGGGCTATCTATTGATCTTCCGATGACCCGATTATGAATATTAAAACATATCCAAAATTTATCTTACAAACCTATCTGTTTCCTAACAGATACGGAATAATTTCCAATTAAAACTTGTTCCGCATTTAATTATGAAAACAGTAAAATAAATCATCATAATCGGATGAGTAGATCACTCAAAAATAAATCGGAAACATTTCTACTTATTTGAATGTCTGTCCTGATAAAGTCGAGTTCTAGGAGCAGTATTCTCATTAACAGCACCAGAGCACATGACCATGGTCAGTCATTTCCTTAACTGTACTCGTAATGTATTATGAATAGGTTGATTTAAATGCCAAATCTATCCGCCAGATGGCATCCGCTACGGTTTATGAATTTTGTTCTAGTTTATTTACAAAAGTTTAGTGAAGATGAAAGTTAAAGACTTGAAAGAAAAGCTTCAGTTAATAGGAGCGAAAACTGACGGAAATAAACAAGTATTGACTAACAGTGAGCAAATTTTATAATGAATTACGATTTACGAAAGTGACGATGCTAAATATTGGGCTAGGTTACGACATCTTATTTAACCTCACTGAATTTTTCGATCTGTAGGAAATCCATGAAACTTGAGATTTTTGTTTTTAACATTGTTATTCGAACATTGTGGAACTGAACAATTTACATGCATGTTCTTATACAGTATTCTTAACATTGCCGAGATTTTCTCCTCATTTCGACCATAGCGTCATAGCCTCAGATTCATAAAGCGTAAGCGCTGCCATCTATACTTAAATCAACCTATTGCACATGCGTGAACTATGCAAAACTGGATGGACATGTGAAATGATTTGCATGTAATGAAAACTCAACAGAAACGTAGGCAATCACGCATTATAAACATTCTAAAGAAGAATTTTCTTATTTTTTAATGAAAAAAAAAAACATTTGGTAGGTTCAAAATCGGTTAATATACGAATTTTCAGTAGAGCTTTCGCTACTGCGCATGCTTACAATGAACAGTTTTAACAAACGACTGACGCTTCTCATTCACGTATCGAAGTGTGACTAACTCGTAGTTAAGTTTTATTTTGAGAATTAGAGGGATTGTTAATATAGAAGAATCAAACGCTTTAAATTAATTTGTACTCATTCTTGAGGGGCACTTGAACAATCTGTCCATAACGAATCAAGATCGCTAAATGATAAAAACCAAAGAAATGGCAGTTGAGACTCTGGTGGTTACTCCATAAACTAATGGAATCACCGCCAGTTTTCTTTTCTGGACGATTATAAAGTGTGTCTATAGTCTGTTGCACCATTCCTACCCTTGCAAAAAATGGAGACGACATAAAATCTGTCGATGATGTCCATAGCCGATAATGCTGCTAAGCTATAAAGTGCACGAAAAAAATTCATAAACTATCTATATATTCGAACAATCATCGCAGGGCCGCCGCCAGGGGGGGACAAACGGGACTCTTGTCCGGGGCCTCAACGGAAGGGGGGCCTCGTCAACCACGCTTGATTGAAAAGGCATCAGGCACGAGGCAGAGCCCAGAGGGGCCCACACGTACCCAGTTGTCAGGGGCCCAAACATTTCTGGCGGCTCCGCTGATCATCGTATAGTTAAGTAAGGAAGCAGAAAAAGCAAAATGCAGATACTTTTTCTGATATCTGTCGAAATACGCCAACGAGAACGTCTTCAGATCGCCTTCCCGTGTTAAAGAATAGGAGAGTCACGCTCAGCGATCGTGAAGGCACACTTCCCAAATTTCTGCTTAACCCGATGGTCTATTTACGGGAGTAATAATGAAATTCACGACAATTGATTGATTCCTGTCAAACACTAACAATGTTACAAATCCAGAATACATGTTGGAAGGCCTTTTGGGTATGTTTTTGATTATAGCACTAAATTGGTCTGCAGTAGGGAAGGAAATCAGAAATCTACTTTTCTTTTGTAAAGCCTGGTTCCCACATGCGTAAAAACAACGGCAGAAACCATAAAGCAGAAAAAAATTTTGACTTCACTTCCTGTTTTTGTCTTTCTGCCCGACAGAAAACTCCTGTTTTTTCGAGATGGGTTGAGTCATAGTCTACAAAGATAAGTGACGTCATAAAAATTTTCTGTTTTGTGGTTTCTGCCACGCAGATGTGGGAACCACGCTTAACCGACTTATCCATAGATACCTGTACGGTCATCCAGGATTTCACTTTCTTTTTGTTTGTTTGTTTGTTTTTTTCTCAAGAAAGAAAGCTCTTTCCCAAAGTCTTCGATTATAAGGTCTGGCCGAAATATCTTTTATGGCAATGAATAAATAATGTTTCAAGTTTAATATATAAAGTTTCACTTCAATGTTTAGTGCAGTAATGAACGACAGATGACAGCTCTTAATGAACTATAAGCGCTTAGGGCAAAATTTTACAACTAAATAATTAATCGCATTAATGAACACTAAAACGTTTAACCACGGCTGCCAATATGTCACATTAGCTCATAGCCAACAAATATTTTCAAAAGTCATGAAAAATACCCATTAATTAAATCCAAATCAATATTAACAAACTATTAAGTGCACATAATTTTTTGAAACTGCTACCAAATGAAAGTTAATGTAAAACGCTTGTTCTCACAACATTAACAACTTAATCAAGACGCACAAAACTCCATTTACAATTTCTGTTTCCACTTTTAATGCTATTCGAATAGAAAAGTGTTGATATAAGGTGTTAGCACGGAAAAACTAGCGATAGCGTTTTCAATGATTTCCCTCCACCCACATCTCTTTCGGGCGACCAGAAAAGAATCCCCCTGACGGTAATAAAATGGCTCTCAATAGAGCGAAGGCAATGAAGCGAAATCAGATTAGCAGCACGAAGCGAGGCTAATCAATTATGGAAATCAGTCGCTCAGATTAGCATAAGATTAACGAGCGTCTATGCTCCTGACCTCACCTGACCCCGCTTTTGCGAAAAGAGCAACGATAAGAGCTACCAACATTCCCTCCCATTTATTCCTAATTTCGGGGGACGGGTTCTATTCAAACCACCTCAACAGGCTTAACACGACCGCATAGGCTAGTAATATATTTTATGTTATAAACTTAAACATGTAACATGCCGCCATATCATAAATGCATAAACAGAATGAAATCGCAGCAAACGACAATAAAGAAAAAAGAGCTACAGTGCAAATCAATAGAAAGCGCAATAAACAAGATTTTGTTTTCTTTTTCATACAATTTCTTACAAATTCATTAATAATTTTTTTTAGTAAGAATAATTTTATAAATACTAATATTACTAATAATAAGAGTTTTAATAATACTAATTATCGAATTTAAAATTGATAACTACTAATTACTCCAATCAAGTAAATTGCTGTTATATAAACGCTCTGTATAATTAATGAAGCTAATTTCAATTCAATTTAAATGGGTACATTTGGAATTAAATTTATTTAATGACAATAGAACCCCTTTATAGAAATTAACTCAAGAGCTCTCCAATGCTATTTTGGCTGTTATAATTTAACAATTTTTATTCATAATGGACAGATTGCTAAGTATCCTTCAAATAGCTATTCCCATTTGCCATTAGAATTCCCGTACAAGTTGTCAGCATAATGAGACACTAACTAATTAAGCAAAAGCTTCTGAACGTAACGAGGCCTTGACAATTAAAGTGCGTCAACCAAATCAGAAATTTGGTCGAGTTGAAGTTAACATTGTTGTCTATGGCAAGAAGCGAAGCGCTTTTTTGCAATTTGCCGGAAGTCAGACGCTTTCGGGCGCAAAACGCATGATTTTTCTTATAGGACATTTTCAGTGCATCTAATCGCACTACAGCAACGACATACAGACTGTCACTCGTTGATTCTTGTTGGATTCCGACAATGTGTGGGGTACCCATTTGCTCAACTTGTACATCTTTCCTAGGCTGTGCAGGTGAGGTCTAACTGTTTCATCATAACTGATACCTTCTGGCAAGTTCACCACATGTTAAACTGCTGTCTTCCTCTATGGCCGTTTTCAGGGTCTGGTCATCTAAGGCTTGTGGTCGACCACTGCGGTGTTCATCAGAAATGGCAAATTCTCCCGATCTGAATTTCTGGAACCAATGCCTTGCGATGCGTTCATTCACAGCATCATCTCCAAACGCAAGATCCATTCGGCGACTTTATGCTGCTGCTAACAAGCCGACCTTGAAGTCATAAAGCAAACAACACCTAACAATCTCCTTCGATACCTCCATTTGTCTTCACACCATGTGATTGATGTGAATGCCCAACAGCCCTGTATTTATACAGCCTAACCTTCCTGCTCCCCCCCCCTGACAGACTTTGAGCCACACTGTACACTCATTTGCATATCTTCTATCACTTCCTTTTATGGCAACATAAAAACGGAAAGAAATTTTGTGGTTACCTGATATAAGAAAAGCGTTTTGCGTCTGAAAGCGTCCAATTTCCGGCAAATTCCGGCAAATCGCAAAAAAGCACTTCCTGCCATAAACAACAATGTTAACTTCAACTCAGACAAACTTCTGATAGAGTCAAGGTGTCGTTACGTTTAGAAGCTTTTGCTTAAATTACAAGTGTCTTGGGGGAAAATCCCATTGGCAAATGGGAATAACTCTTTGTTACGGGAATGGGGAGCACTAATAATTTGCTAAAGTATTTTGTTGTGCGCGATCTCAATAGCGACTATTATTGAAGATTTAGTGCACGATAATGTTCAGAAACCATTTATAAATTTGAATTTTTAATCACAGTTATATTGTATATTCCACTTGAAGCAGAAAAGCTTCGTTTTCATTCATTTTCTAATGTATATCAAAATATCCCTTTAAAAAATATATTTTCATACTGAAGACGACGTTTAGCGCGATTCATCTTCCCAAATTAAAAGATGTTAAATAAAAATGAAAATAATCATGACATCATGATGCTTGTCCGCGGAAAAATTTTCTATCCAATTAAAGAATAAATATTCGTAGTATCAACGAAAGAGTCGCCGCCTGATGAATCTTTCATAAAGTGCCATAAAGAGAGCCAGGACGCAAAACATGGAGGCGAGTGAAACCATACAATTTAAGGTGGAAAGAATACAACTGAATTGTCATTTAACAATGCTTCTAAAATAATCAAGAGACCCAAGCACGTCAAAACAAACCACCAAACAAGCCACCGGATCCCGCAATAAATAATAAGGCGGTTCCAAACATTTCTCAGAAATTTGTATTGGCATTACTTAAAACATAGGGTTATCAAAATTATTTTACCGAAATATGCCTCAGCTTCGAGTAATCCATGGAGTCCCCAACTGTAAGTTTAATTTCGAAAGATATGTGGTTGAGAGATGGAATGCTTCTAAGGTTTAGAGGCCATTTCTCTTTTAATAGAATATCACAGTCGAAAACATTGTTAGCTTCCTATTTTTATTTTGCTTCAATCAAATTCTTTTGTACATAAGAATTCTGTAACTGTGATGTTTTCCATATCGAGTATCTATCGTCAGATGACAGTTCGCTGAACTCCCCATTTTCGTCGCCATTTTGAAGCGCCACGCCAGTGCAGTGGCACTTGAATTTGCGGATAAAAATATGAAGCTACTTTACAGATGTTCTATAGCTATTTGTATCAATGGACTGGAAGTTTGATTTGCATCAGCTACGACGGTTATTTTCACCAAGTCTAACAATGATTCCGAAATTGACGCTTCAGAATATTAAATAAAAAAAGTAGGTTTAACATGCACGTGGTTTATTCACAAATGCTCCTTAAATCCAGAATATTAATGAATATTTCCTTTGCAAATATACAATTTCCCCACTTAAGCTCCAACTTGAACTACCTTTGCGAGTCGAATTGAGTGCATGGATATCTTACCAGTATCAAACTGTTCGTTCATTCCCGCCAACTGACGATGCTGTTATCTATCTTATCATCAGGCAGAAAACAAATATTTTGTGAATACTCACCACAACCATAACCAAGAATTCAATTGCAGCTTGTCGTTTGCAATGCCAAATGTTTAAAGATGCCATTTCAATGATCACTACAGCTGTTTGGTATTCCTTGCAGTTTCATGCATTAACGCGGGAAATTTCATCGGAAGTTTAAATTCAAAATTCCGGAAATGAGCTGACTAGTGCTGCCAGCTGTTGAGACTTTATGGTACCAAAACCTTAGGAAATTGCTTGAGCATCATAAAACTTCAACAGACGGCAGCACAATCTCGACTTCATATCCACATTGTTAGTTTGTTTTTGTTTTGGTTTGTTTTTTCTTTGGGTTGGGGTGGGAGGATTTTCGGCAATTGGATTATGACCATGCAGCTATTCACAAACCGCCAGTAACACAATAATATACTCACCACAGATTAAGAAACTGGATTCGTATCCCAACAGAATTGTTTAAACAGATGGAAACGTGAAAAAATCTTTATAACTGTGGAACGTTACTAAATCTAGAAATGAGTAATAAACTACAACTCCAGTTAATTTCTACTTTAAGCAGACTGGTTTGCAAAGTTGGATTAGCCAGTATCGAGTGCTGATCTGACTCTTACGGAGTCTTCCGATGGATCGTCAGATGGGTATGCGTATATCAAGATCCTCAATCTAACGAGGAATGTATCATTAAAGTGAAAAAAAGGGTCTTGGAGATTTGCTTGAAAGAATTTAAAGTTCTTGCACTCTGACAATACAAGTATATAATATAGCACTGCAGCTGTATTAGAAGAGTGCAAACATTTATATTTATAGATTCACGATTAGTTCAACTAAATAATATAATAATAAAATATAGGAGATAAATGAGAAAAGATGAATTGGATGAAGTAGATCGTCAGATTGGTAATTGCAATTGTCCACTCACAGATCAAGGTGTAACTGCGTTAAAGACAATATGGGTGAACAACGTGTGATATTTACAAAATCACAGCAGTGAGTATGCCACAAAAACTGAACCTAATGTAAAAGTTTTAGCATAAGATGCTAAGCGGATTAATTAAAGCTGTTCTTCCTTTATAGATGCGTGCCTAGACATTAATTGCAGGATACTATGCGTATGTGACAGACTAATGAACACAGGAAATGCATTTAGAAATAAAGATCGAAATGTGAAGACTACCTCCTCCAGTTCCTTCTGGTTGTAGAATGTCACATTTCTGGAAAACTCGATAAAGAGCATACAACCATTCAGATGTAATAAAGGTAAGTTATGGAAAAATATTTCAATAAGTATTAATATTATATGGCTAGATTTACCTAAATGCTACTACTTTGTCCTCTCATTCAAAAATCATATTTCTAGCGGTCAAGAAAACTACTACAGCACTTCAGACGAAACGGCCAAGAATACGCGGAGACACAAGGTAATCATAAAATCCCTTTATCTCGCACGATATTTGAACTTAAGAAATCATGTTTCGTATCCAAATAAAATCTGCATTGCATTGTTAGTCCTAATAAAAGAATAAATAAATAAATAAATAAAAAAAAGCCGTCGGCGCTCTGTGTTTTCTTTGTAAGTAAGAATAACTGACAAAGAAAATCCGCATGTTCTATAGACACTCTGAATTAAATTAAATTAAATTAAATTATTCGCATGACTTAACTAACATCCTTCACTATTGTTTAACTTCAAATTTTCCACACAAATCTGAATATTTACAAAAATGCGAGAATGAAAGTTTTTCCGCTCCTCTTGTTTCCTAGAAATCCTGAAACAAAGTAAATGTTTATTAATATAATAGTAATAGCTAAATATTTGGACAAAATCCAGTGGTTTACAAACCATATTTATATTAGCAGCACTGGTAGTAATAATTAAAACTTCTACCAAGTGAAAAGTTAAACTGAAACTTCGTAATATACATCTCTGCTCTAGAAGCTTTTAGGTTGGAATTTTCAATCTACATCTAGTAATAAATATACAGGGTGAGTCAAAAGTCCTTGGATACCTTCATAACGCGAAACCTAAAGGAAAAAAGTGAAAAGTTATGATGACAACTGATGATGAGTCGCAGCCTGTGGGGTGTATGTCGATCATGGGCCATCATCAGCTGCCATTATAACTTTTCACTTTTTCCCTTCAGGTTTCGCTTTATGAAGGTGTCCAAGGACTTTTGACTCACCCTGTATATACCAACAAAACTTTGTGTTTACTTATAGTCAAGAAGAGAGAGGTCCTTCCACTTTACCGCATCGTAATTTATTAAACAATTTATTAAATTGTACATTTCGATTGCTATTTATACTGAACGATGATTGCATGGCAATCGAAATGTACATCTATTGTTTAATAAATCACGTTCTGGAAAAGTGGAAGGACCTCTCTTACTTCTTTTACATCTCCCATTGTAAAGCGATGATTTAGCTCTAAAAGAAAAAAAAAAATTGCGGTAAACAGGGGTTTCAGAAACTAGGAAAGAAAAGCAGATTTAATGACCGACGGCGCTATATCGTAACGGGCGTGAAATATGGGCTCATTATAATAAGGTCTTGCTATAATGTTTCGAAATATCTCCACTGGTTTTACAGCTCGTGTTAAGTCCTGAAATCGTACTACCTGGTATTTTGTTTAATTTTGAAAACCGATGATAGTCGCTAGAAATCGTAAATAATGAAGACATGAGATCCTTCTTAGGAGGATATTTTCATAATGCAATTCGTTTAAACTTCTTTGATTTGGAAAGAAAAAAAATGGCTTCTTGAAAATGTATTACATTATCAACATTTACAAGATTGTCGCTCAGAAATGCATCTTTGTTCGCCGAGCAGCTAAATCAAGGTGACAAGCATCGACAAACTTTGTTAGAAAAACCTGTCAAGAATTGTCTACGTGCGATTGCATTCGACATTATCCCTGCACTGTAAGATGGAATGCATTCGACGCCTTGTCTTTTAGAAGTTGGAATTACCAAAAGAGCCGCGACTGATCTAAAAAAAACTTCTCCAATATGATACGCCCTCTGTAAAATCTCAAATTTAGAACCATAAATTACACAGACAACGATGAAAAAAGCGTTTTGAATGAATTTGCTTTATTCTTGTGGTTTTTAGTGTGCTGAATCCGAATCTGCTTTTAGAGTTTTTCTATCACGTCACGTTTCCAAGTTTTATGCACATAGAGACTACAATGTTAAAATAATGGGTGTGAAGAGAAGCGACTGCAATGTCAAAGTACTGCACAAAGTAATTTAAAGTAATTTTTGGGCCAAAAGGAAATTTATCAGGCACCAAACTCGAAATAATGTAAAATGTTTCATTAAAAAACAAGAAATCTTTGGGAGATAGGGAAAAAACACTGAGGTCAGTTATGGATTCAGCACACGAAAAAGCATAAGAATCAAAGTTTTTCAAAACGTTTTAAAAAAGTTATTTTTTGTTGGCCTGTCTCATTCACCTTACAGCCCAGACCTTGCTCAATCCGATTGTTATATATTTGGCAACTTAAGATGAGGTGATAGCGGCGGCACTTTTCTAGCGTCGATATGCAGAAGCTAATCGAGGGATGTGAAGGTACATTGCAAAGAACATAAATAAAACGCATCTTAACTGATCTATATAATGCAATTACTTACTAAATTGCTCTCTTATATAGATGCCGATGTACTTAGCAGAACTCGATATTGAAACTCCTCAATTTGGACCAGAAGGAATATAGTGAGGTTGGAAATAGTGTTACACAATGACTTGCCTGAAGAAATAAACTAGATAAAAAAAAGCATTCAATCCTTAAAGGATTATTAATAAGGCCATAGATTGTAAACAAATTTGATTGACATTAAACCAATTGAAAAACTTTAATAATGAATATATTCTCTACGGTTTTCGAACTTTTGACAGACAACACCAACCCATTTTCCCCGCATAAAAAAAATTAAAGGGGAAAAAAAACAACGTGCACGGAGTTGAATCGTCAATTTTCTCACCCGTCTCCCGTGTTATCCCAGCCAATCAGGGTTCACCATCTTAATCACGTGGGCAACTATCAATTTCCGTTGTCTCCCATAATGCGGCAATGACGACGAATGTCTGGCGCCAAGAGTGGCTGCTTTGCCTTCGCTCGCGCCAAACTCCCACCAAACGGACCCCCTCAGGAGAGGAAGTTTTCGGGGGCTAATTCCAACTCCATTCTCTTCAAGGCTTTCTCCCTGTAGATGTCGTTAGAATACGAAGATGGGGGTCGAAAAACCCTTGCCAACCGATGAGGAGGAGAAGGGGGAAAAAATACGAAGCAAAATATGTATTTTTTTTTTTAAATAATATCTTCGTCCGTCACCAAGCTGTAATAGGACGTTCAAAAAAGGGCGGAAAACAATACGAAAAATAGTTTCATTTCATTTCCCCCATCTTCCTTTGAAAAATTCCTTCACAAAAAAAAAAAGAAAAAAAGAAAAAAAAAAGAAAGAAAGAAAGAAACGCAGCGCAGCCATTTGGGCAAGAGCGCACATAGACTAATCAACAAAACAAAAAGCAACCACTTTAACATCATAGAAATATTCAATTTATTATGTCGTCCATTTAAGCAGAAATAATATTAAAAAAAAAAATCCCGTTAATTATGAAACCCAAAATAGAAAGCGCCTCGCTTTCGAGCAATCGCAATTGTCTCCTTTCTCGCTCTCTTTCATGTTGCTATGCATCGGCCTAATTGGAAGAAAATAGGCATCTTGGGCGCTCGGTAAAAAAACAAATCCAGACAACGCAAATATGAAATTAGATATACGATAAGGAGAAAAAGGAGAAGAAAATTTTTACACATGAATAAATAGAAAATATCGCCACGACCACTGCGCTTAAGTCTCAAATTGAAATTTATTTCCTTTACCTTGTTACAATTTGAAGTATTAACTTAATGAAATAAACACTACTGAGAAAATTCTTCTTTTATAACAGGGATTACGAAAAACTGCGTCGTAGCTATTATAAGTATTAATTGAATTATAAAATTAAGTCTCACAACATATATTTTAAACATTAAGATTTAATTAGAGACGCTAAACAATAATTAAATTCATTAATGTCAAAAGATGCTGCTAAAAATTCGGTGCTCTTAACAGTTCCCGTTTTAATAAAATTAACCTTCCTCTTAATATAACGCAACTTATAAATCACCCCGCTCTCTTATATGCCAAAAAATTCTCCAAAAAATTATTAAGAGATATTATAATCTTATATGGATGCAAGTTTAAATTATTTCGAGACTAAAAACTCTAGAGTGAAATGCATCTCTAATGCTTAGTCTTCTTTTCCCACCTACAACTCTGTAAATAGGCCTACTTTTTCAATAAATTCTCGCTTCAACAGTACGCATAATGCTACGGTCGAGGAGTCTCAAATCTTTCTGAACAACTTTTTCAGAGTGCCAGACGACTGCTTGCAATTTTTCGATGTCTGGAAATGATGTCCGTTGTTAATCGTGTTCTCCGGTTCCAAATCAGTAGATGAGGCCCTCCGTGTCGGAAAACAGTGTGGCCAAATGCTTGCCAGCCCGAGGACAGTGCCCAGAATTTCTTCGACTAAGGGCTACCGGTATGTTTCCATTGCATTGATTGAATTTTGGTAATTACTGGTTAATGGTCATGGGAGCCATTATTATCAGTTCAGAGGCTTTCGCGGGCAATTTCGAAGAAGCATCTCTCCGACCTAGGTGTGACGCACTCTGAGAAAGTTGTTTCAGGAGGGCTGGAGAGACTGATACAGGTAGACCACTCATAACAAATAGCTGGGACCAAAAAAATTAGTTCGTTATAACCGGGATAAAAAAAAAAATAAATAAATAAAATCGATCTGAAAAAATTATTTGTTTCCAAAATATAACAATACTGCTATATGATTTTTGGCTTTTTTTTTTAAACTTTTGCAAACAGTTGTTGCAATTTGTGCTTCAGTTATCAATTTTGCCTAATTGAATCAGGAACGTTTTCATTCATTGACAGCGCGAAAAACGATTTCACTCGTTCCGTGTTTTGTGAAAATCGTTACAATTTTTTCATTTTATTTTATTTTTTTAAAACATTAAATCAGTCCAAAAATAATTCGTACATCGAGAAATTCGTTATAAAGAGGATCCACTTGTACACAGTTGGAGCTATCTATGAAGTGTAAATTATCTGTTTTTAATGGGGGAAAAGTACAGTGTAATTCAGTATGAAATGCTACTCATATTTTTTCACTTTTTGTCTCCATTTTAAAATTATTTTATACAAAATGGCTCGATGCAAAAAGAACCGTGATAGATAGATTAAATACGCAAAATGAATCTCGTTTTTAATATATGTAGTTGTTTTAGCTTTTTTATACAAAGGCAGGGCTAAGTTCATTCAAAAACTTTCAACTTAAAATTCAAACGAGTAATAAACTTAAATCGCATGGCATAAACTTATATCGCAGGACATACTCTGGGTCAGTTCATTATCTACTTTCTCAGCTGAGACTTTTCAACCGAGTGTTCAGAACGTTGTTGTAACCCAAATGTTCCTCATCTCAATAATTTAAGTCCATTTTTGCTAAAAACTCAGTTGAGAAAGTAGATAATGAACTGGCCCTTTATCTAGCAACATGTGATTTTAAAGAGAAACCGTCAGTTTCCTACACCGTTAGTGGTATGATCTTGAATCTTAGAAAAAACTAGTTGTTACCCGCGGCTTCGCCCGCCCGCGCCATCTGTTGAGGGGAATTACAAAGCAAAAGCAGATAATTTTAAATGAAAACCCCAGAAAGTGGGGAAGGGGGGGGGGGGTCGTGGGGGGCTGGTTTTTGGCGATAGAGCAGGTCCTTTATTGAAAAGCCTGCCCTGAAAATTTCAAGTCGCTAGCTCAAACCGTCTAGGAGGAGATAGAATTACAGATAAATAAATAAATAAATACACGCAAGAGTTTTAGTATATAGATATCCACGTTCTTTTATTCTATAAACATAGATTTTTTATATGACCAGTAAAAGATATTAAATTCCATTTTATTATCAAGAGCTTTACCAAAACCTACTTTTAAGACTGCATGCTTGGTCTGTTTACCCGTCCGGCCGTCCGCCGTTTGCACGATAACTTGAAAACGTATTAACTTTTTCAAGTTTTGTTTTCAGAAATATGACCAAGTTCTTAGCTCAGCTGTATTAACTTTTCTTGAATAATCCAAAACTGACAGAGATATAATTTTTTGGTTTTAATCTATAATTTTCTAGAGGTTAATTGAATTAAATTTCATTGAAATTTTGAAATAATTTGTAAAGTTAATATTTTTACTGTATTTTTTATTTTTAGAAAGTTTGTTTTGTTATCCAGAGTAATTCAAAAATTTTTATTTATTTTACTATTTACTAGAAAAATACAATATCAAGATACAAATTTTAGATTATAGATTATAAATAATAAATTGTAAATTATAAATAAATTATAAATTTCAAATTACAAATTTCAAATTACAATTTTCAAATTACAACTTACCAAAAGACAGAAATCTGTCCAAAACTTTACAACAGATTGAAATTTTATAAAATCAAAAAGATGGAGCAAATTTCAAATATTTATTTCAAACAAACTGTAAAAGACAGAAGTAACACTTTCCGCAAACTATGGATAGAGGAAAGTTAAAGTCTAAAGTTCAACAGTTCAATGCAAAAAAAAAAAAAAAAAAAAAAAAAAAAAAAAAGAACCCAACAAAAACCGGAGTTTCTTGTTTATAGAAAAACTAGTGTTATTACTTTTGACTTGAATTGATTTCTTTTTATAAATTTTTTTAAATAAATTTCAAAATTTTTATTTAAATTTTATTATTTTTGATTAAATTAACAAATAAGAATCATCGACATGTAATGAATTTCTAATATAGAATAGCTAAAATGACTTACTTAGGATTTATCTAATTTGATTTCTTTTTATTTATTTTAGCGTGTTTTTTTAAATGATAATAGAGCTTTTTCACTATAATTTTCTAATATGTTTAGATAAACATTATCTATAAATTTTCTAAAGGAGGTTACTACATTACAAAAACCATATGAATAATAAATTTTCTCCAGTTATTAGCTTGTTAGGGAAAGTACCTTCACTTCTCACCAAAAGCTTGAGAAGTTGTATTCACATATTTGTTTCAGAATAATTTCTTACATCTCTCTAAAGATATTAATAAAAATGAAATAATTAGTTTTATTTATTTATTTATTACTTTTTATAACTATCCCCTTTAAAACGTATATCATTAAGGCAAGCATCGTAGTTGACGAAAAAGACAGGCCCTGAAACGGAAAGGTCACCTGATCTTCTTAGTCGAAGCAACAACGTAACCTTTATTGTTTCCAACAAACGAAAAAATTAGTTAAGGCATCGTTATCTAACGATAAAAGGGTTTTAGCATCAAAATGTTACGATCAGTAACGGTTAGTGACTATAATAATAAGTGGAGGGGCACAAATACAAAATTTCAGGTTCTTAGGCCTTTTCGTATAAAAGTTATAGCTTGATTTGTATTTGGAGCCTCGCGGCCCCTGCCGAGGCCTCAGAGGACTATATCAATTTTCGTGTGTAATAGCTAAAAATTTTAAGCAACACATTATAAATATAAAACATTTCAGGTTTCTGGATTTCTGGTTTTAAATTTATAGCTTGATTTGAGATTCAGGCCGCAACCCCCCCGCCAAGAGACTTACAGAATTTTTAATATAGATTAGCCAAATTTTTAAATACCACACTATGATTACACAAAATTTCAGGACCGTAGGCCTTTCCGTTCAAATTTTATAGCTTCAATTGTATTTGACGCCGCCAGCGGCCCCGAGGCCTATGCCAGTCTCTTTTATATTATCTATAATTTTTAAGTAACGCACTGTAAAAATATAAAACTTCAAGTTCTTAGGCCTTTTTATTATTCAAATGTTAGAGGTTAGAGGTTATTGGCGATTTGGGCTTCAGAGCCCCTGTGGAGACCTAAGAGCCTTATACCAGTTTTTCGTGTATATTAGCTAAATTTTTTAGTAAACTGCTATAAGTATACAAATTTTCAGATTTCTAAGCCTATTCGTTCAAACATTATAGCTCTGTTTTTTGTTTAGAGCCCCTGCCAGGGTCCCAGACGACTATATAAGTTTTAGTGTACAAGAGCTAAAATTTTAAGTAACACACCATAAATATGCAAGAATTCAGATTTCTGGACTTCCGGTTCAAAAGTTATAGCTTGATTTGTGAGTGGGGGCTCAGGGCCCATGTCGAGACCCAAGAGCCTTATACCAGTTTTAAGTGTGTATTAGCTAATTTTTTAAGTAATTTTCTGTAAGTAAACAAAATTTCAGATTTCTAGACCTTTTCGTTTAAAAGTTGTAGCTTGTGTTTGGGGCCTGTGGGGCACTGCTGGGGCCTATATTACTTTTTTGTATATTTGCAATATTTTTTTAGTACCACACAAAGAATATACAAAATTTCAGGTTCTTAGACCTTTCCGTTCAAACGTTATAGCTTCAATTGTATTTGGTGCCTCTAGGCCCCTGGCGGGATACTAGAGGCTTATATCAACTTCCTTCTATATTGGCTATATTTTTTAGTACCAAACTAAAAATAAACAAAATTTCAGGTTTCTAGACCTTTCCGTTCAAAAGTTATAATTTGATTTGTATTTGAGGTCTCGGGGTCTTCCGGCGGGCCGCATAGGCCTACATCACATTTCTTGTATATTTGCTATATCTTTTTAGTACAACACTATAAATATACAAAGTATCAGAACAGGTACCAAAGCTTTAAAAGATATTAGGAGCTTAAAAGACATAACCCTATCATCTATCTCAAGAATGGTACCTTTCTTCACTGAAGATAAACGCAGATGTGTGTTATATAAGTTATGAATTTATTTCGTGTATATAATCAATAACTTGATCAAATGTTGAACATCCTTCTTAACCTATGGAAAAATGTTTTCACAAATTATCAATATCAAGATTTAGTGTTGATTCCATCATCAAAATTTTCATTTTATTCTTAGTCCTTCCATATAAACTTCATAATCTAATCATATATGAACGTTTCTATTTCCACAAAAATATCCGATATGAACGTTTTTATTTCTTCTCCAAAAATTTCCATAAAAAAAGAGAAAGAGATCGGAGCCGAAAAAATATTAAATTTTCCGCAATAGAATTTACGACTCCCCGGCTCCCAATACAATTCGCATATACAGTAATAGAAAAGAAACGATCTCATTGACAAGATCCACCTGGTGAGGTAAAGCCGAAGCAATTTCAATGAAGGAAAGAAAATGGAAATTGAGAAAGAAAAAAATTCAATAAAAAACCCCCAGAAGTTCTCATTTCTGCAATTCCTAAACAACGTTCGACTTATAATATAAAGCACAAATTACGCAATAGCAATCAACCTTATGCACACCCCACTTCTGATAACACTGGCAAAGGGATATGGCTCTAAAAAAATTATTTCAGATGATTCCTAACTTACAACACTGTCGTCATTGCAAACATTAGCAAAAGCTTCTCTTTAATATGATGCGAGAAATTTCTGAATACATGAATAAAATATCGAGTGGGTCCAAGGCTCCTGGAGAAAGTTTTCTTTTTCCTTCACGCCATCAAAACCTGTAAATGATTTATGGAGAAAATTCTTCTATGCAAATGCCGTGACAGGCCATTACGGGTAAAAACATGCTCAGCTCAAGCGACGAGAAGTAATGACGGTTATGTTATGCAATCTTAACCCTATCAATAGCGAGTTATCTCGAAAAGTGATGAACACTTTCGAGCCGGCTTCTACACTAGGGGACGTTGGTGATCCTTTTCTCCGCCTAAGGTAATTTAAAGACTCCTTATTGCTGTCATTCGACGAAAAACCCCCTTTCTCGCCATCCCTTTATTTTCTAATATGGATTTAGGCAATAACTCATAAATCACGGCAGAAAATACAGATTAAATGGATGAGAGGACTTCTCTCTCCCACTCCGAATGTGCAGAATGGATTAACATAGAGATAAATAACACGCGTATTGCGTTTTTTGAATAATGTCGCATTAAGTTCTCCTCACCACCCAGCTTAATATGTATCTCAAAGTCCATAAAATCTGAAGTTATTGGTCTCGATTCTCGGAACAATTTCAAGATAAATTTCCTTTCAATGAAACTGAATAAAAAGACAAGGACTTGTAATTTAAAGAAAATTGCCTAATTTAGTTGCCTGTTTAATGCAATTCTTGTCTTATACGAGAAGGTAACTTGCAACAGTCTCTTCTTTTATGCAAACAATATATTCCAAGACCCCTCGCACACATTAGGCTATATATGTATTAGAAGGAAATTCAAATTTGACCTCGATTTTTTACCTGGAATTTTGTTTTTTAATAAGTTTTCTACTGTTTTATGTGCTTAGTATCTCCTGCTCATTAAATGCGACTCTTTTCGTTGGCGACGAAATCTGTCCCTGGGTCAGTGGAAAAAACAAATGATTAATAAAATCCTCAGCAAAAAACTTTTGAAAATTTAAATCGAAAATGAACGGCCGAAGTCAAGGCCAACAATTACTGTGAGTATGCTATAATTGCATGACAAACAAACTCATATGAAATGTACACTAGATTCAAAATTTTAACGTGAGGCCTGTGGATAAAAATGAACTTCTATGAGGAAGCTTCCAGAATGCGGGAAGAAAGTGTTGATAAAGAAGGAAAAGTGTCTTGACGCAAAAAAAGATTTTTGTCTATTGTATGCAGATGAAATTAAAAATTCTGCCGGAAACTACGAATAGATTTCACTGCAATACTTGAAGGAATGAGTAGAAGATGCCAGATATAGCATCAGTAAAATGGATACAATATCTCGTAAATGAATACAAAATCTTGCAAACATTCCAAGAAGGAGCTTTAGATGTGATATAAAAATACAATTATTATTAATGTATCAATATCACGGTCTAGAATACAATGTTAAAAAGTAGTCAATGACAAAAATGCTCGGTGGCGGCGTATGGTAGCATTGAGAGCACATTGTAGGGAATTTGCTGTAATTTAGGGCCGTGTACCACGATCTAGACCGTGATTCTTACATAATCTTAAACGAAGCGAGCCTCTGTTTTTGAAGAGTTCGATGCACGGCCGCAAATGACAGCAAATTCCCTACAATGTGCTCTCATTCTTGACGATTTTTATATGGCATGCCATTATATTGGTATTCTTTACGGTCATTGTTTTAGGACGTGAATTCGACTTGAAGGGATTCACGAAAGAGCCTCAAAAGTTGATACAGCCGAGCTAAAATTCGAAAAAAGTTCATAACTTCCTCTGTGTGTCAAAAATCCACATCCATAAAATATTCTCTATGTGTCTATGATGATCTCGACAATCTGGAGTCCGACAATTGATAACATCTCAATGATGATCTTCTGGCAAATTATTCCAAAGTTGGATCGTATTATAAGGGAAATAACGTTCCTTCCAACCAGGAATGGTTTTAGGAGGAATAAGAAGCAGTCGTGTAGAT
This sequence comes from Rhysida immarginata, assembly GCA_023313115.1. NCBI lineage: Eukaryota > Metazoa > Arthropoda > Chilopoda > Scolopendromorpha > Scolopendridae > Rhysida > Rhysida immarginata. The sequence goes on along the minus strand of JAHWFO010045454.1, from coordinate 1,520,692 downwards.
CTCCTCGCTAAATCAGTTTGTTAAGCCAGGCATATATAAAGTTCATAATTATCCTACATCCCATACAAATTCGATAGGTATCTGTTCCGTAACCACTCGTAAATCATCGGCTGTAAAACGGGCCTCATTCACTTACCAAGTGGCTATTATCCTGCCCGTTAGCTGAGCAAAGATGACGAACTACATATAATTAATAGCACTACATATAAGGATGCTTGAATTGGTAAACAATGTTTACGGACAATAGTTGTAGCCGCGGCTTGTGGCCGCATTATATACATAACGTGGGCCCGACGATCGTCAGCTTCGAGACAAAATTGGGGCTCATCGCTGAACACGTGCCATTTCTGTCGCCTCGCAGTTCTACTACGATGTCAATGACAATCCCGTCTGCCGTTTCAGCCGAGCTTGGAAAAGCCCTGCGGTCAATGCAATCGTCATAACGGAGACACCAACTTGGTTTCGCACACTTTCGACCACCGTTCGAATCGTGACGGGAATGTCCACAATTCAGTCGAATGTCCGGTGCATTAGGTTACGGCTCCGCTACTGCCAGGCGACGAATAGGGCTACGTTCATAGCGAAAGCTGCGATTCTAGAAACGAAAAATTAACCAGAAAATAATAGCTAAAACGGAGATAGTAAGAAATGTTAAGGATTAAATTATTCATTATTGATCGAATTCAAAAGATTTATTCAATGCTAAAAACATAACTATTGCTGTAAATGCAGCCTTTCCGCGATGATATCCTATATCAGTTACTCTACCACGAAACTTGTTTGGATCAAGGTCTGCTAGCCATCTTCGAAACTTGGATATTCCGTTGCAACCCTTCAAAATACTATGATGCATTATCTTTCCTTATCTCGTATACATATGTCTATTGCATATTTCAATGACTTGCATATATCCTTCATATGCAGACTGGCGGAAAACTCTATACCCTTCAAATTACTTAATAGCTATCGCAGAATTTAAAAACCTATTAATGCGAATAAATAGTTAGTCGTAGGTGAGCTTCAAGGAGTTGATTATGCAAATTAGAATATGTATAAAATTTATCTCCAATTACCAATTAAAACGTTGTTCCACATTCATTTAAGAACACAATAAAAAACGGAGAAATAGATAACGGAAAAATGAAACGGGAAGCATTTCAACATGCTCAGTTCTCTGGTCTTGATAAAGCTAAACTGCAGTAGTAGTATTGTCATAAGCACTGTGTACTCAGCCATCGCACTGTACAATAAATTGCACATGTGCGAAGCAAAATTAAGAGATTTTTAAATTCTACGATAGTTATCCAGTAATTAGAGATAAAGACTTTTGGCCACCCTGAACTTACAAATTTGCATTTTATGTGCTAGTTATTATTCAGGCAATCTCTTATTGTATTCAATTTGGACCTGAATAGTAATTATTGAATGAAAGGTAAAATAATCTATACATTTAAAGCACAATGTTCGTATATATGTTTTGTCCGGTTTTAAAATGCAACTTGGAAGTAAGTTATAAAATTGAAAGTTAACACACAGCTCTGTAATATTATCACAATGATAAAAATCCAAAACTGGAGATAAAGTCTCTCAAAAACATAGAAATTAATAATATATACAGGGTGTTTCTAAATGGAAGGACAATAAGTACCTAGCGTGATCCTTTACATGATAAACTTAAAGTTTCCTTATGCAAAATGTTCAAAACTCAAATTGTAAGGATCTAAACGTCACGCGAAGTTTGCTTAAAACCTAGCGGAAACGTCATTTAATCTGAACAAGTGGCGCAGTTTATTTTTGATAGGTGGAGTAGACTGAATGAGTATTATAGGCTGAACCGAAATGGATTGTTATGGATTTTAATGATTGTTAGAGATTTTTGTTGGTGATTGTTAGGGATTTTTACTCACTATAAATCATGAGGAAAAATCATAACGTAATGTTTCATTGTTTGAATTTCTTCGTTTGTTTTAATTAATTCGTTAAAAGTCACTCCACCCTTTAGATTTAATGAATTACTTGTGCGGAAAGTTCATAAATGACGTAACGACGCAATTTAAAATTTGAGTTTTCGACATTTTCGATAGGGAACGTTTTGCTTCTATTGATGCATGGAATCACACTACGTACTTATTGTTCTTCCATTTAGAAACACCCTGTATATACCGGGTGTTTCAATCCATTTAGAAACACCCTGTATATACCGGGTGTTTCAAAAATGACCGGTATACCGGTATATTTGAAAAATCAATAAAAATTAAACGGGCAGCGATAGAAATACACCGTTTGTTGCAATATGCTTGGGACAACAGTAAATCTTCAGGCAGACAAACTTTCAAAATTAGTTCACGGTGTATTTCTATCGCTGCCCGTTTAGATTTTTCAAATATACCGGTCGTTTTTGAAACACCCGGAATATTATATGAAATAGACTTTGTTTATATTTGTTTGCTTGTATGTGCGAACAATCAGCTGGTCGTGTTTGCGTCAACAATCGGTTGGCCGTATTTGTATGTTAGATCAACAATGGTTGATGAAATCAATGCTTGCTGTAGCCCACGAAAAAGACAGCCACTGAAAAGTCACCTGACCATCTTTTTCGTCGGCTATGATGCTTGCCTTAATTCACGTTTTAAGAGAGATAATTATAAAAAGTATTAAATAAATAAATAAATAAATAAATAAATAAATAAAATTCACTGTTATATCTTTTTTTATTTAAATCCTTGGAGAGATATATGACATTATTCTTAAACAAATAAGAGAATACAACTTCTAAGGCGTGCAGCTGCTCAAGCTCTTGGTGAAAAGGTGAAGTTACTTTCCCTGATGAGCCTATAACTGGAGAAAATTTATATGTCATGTTGTGTTTCTAATGTAGTAAATTCCTTTAGAGAAGTTATAGATAATGTTTACTCTAAACCTATTAGTAAATTATAAAGATCACAACTGATTGTGGGCAATCCTTGCTGCTAAAACCGATACTGTCAATATGAACAATCACATTCAGCATATTGTTCCACACACTGTGACTAAATATGTGGGGATTGTAGTGCTAAAACTCTATTGAAACAATTGATGGGGCTGTAAACAGAGTTCCTTAACTCTCCCAATCCACCTATGAAGTATTTTTTTAATATAGCCGTTTTTTGATATTCCAAAAAGTTAAGGATGCAATGTCTAATTTTCCTGGCCAAACCCAGTTGTATGCAAAATTCCAGTACGAGCATTTTAAAGAATTCATTTGTTTTTCTAAAGTAAATATTTACTGTATTAATTCTGAGGATTTTTCATGCGTCAATGCGTATATTTCACAAATGAACTACTGCAAAATTTCATCAAACAAACAGCCCGAGCAATGCCGGCCATATCAGCAAGTAAGAATATAATGGTCGCAGGAACCCAAATCAAATCCGCTTCTACAAACGCAAATTTAGTCTGAATATGCATATTTCTGCAACCATGTGGCCATCTTTCAGCACGACTATAAAATTACAAATTAACACAACTTTTTAAAAAAAACTACAGAAAAAAACAGTAATTTTTATTAAAAAAAAAATGGCCCTTTTAAATTTGTAATTTCCTTGCCATGCTGATGGCTAATTGGTGGCTAAAATATAACAATTCATGCTGAATTTATGTTTTGGGGAGAAGCAGATTTGATTTGGATTCCTGTGATGTTACTGATATCCGCAGTTTATACGGTAAATTGGCGTTTTATGTCCTTTGTTAATAATTCAACTTTTAACTCAAAATTTGCTTCAATAATTCCATATACTGTTTAGTAATGACGAGGGCTAATAACACTTATAAAAACGAAAAAGCTAAATTTTTTGCTCTTATTTATTCAAGAATAGTCAACCTTTAAAAATACAGACCTTCTCTTAATAGTAGCATATCCTTGTCTTGGATACATCAAGAAAGACTTTGTTTTGCAAATATTCTTTCAATGCGTTTAATTCTGCTATCTCAATGGCATATAAGTATAATTCTACACTCATCCCAACAAATACAGCTGTATTTAAATTAAAAATTATAAGAAAATTGACCACGCATCGAATTCTAATATCCTCTACTAACACAGCCGAGTCTTTATTTATGATGTATAGTATTTATTTGAAATTTTAGCACCCTAGGGATATTAGAGACCATAGGTAAATTAAAACTGGCTGTTTTTTGCATATTAGTTAAGTAAATAGTTAATATAGATCTTAAACAATTTGGCAGTTTACTGTTCAATATTGTTACTCTCATTTCATAGGGAAAGAAGTTCCAATCCTCGATGGAGTTATAAGGAAAGGCCTTCTTTACGGTTGACTGAAGAATAGAGGATGGTTCCAATTTAAATTAACGGGTAACTCGAATGTTGTCGGTATTATTTATACATTGAAAAACAAAATGGGCCGAATGGTGATGGTCGCTCAGGGCCCTGTATAATTTTTTGATCTTGGCCAATTATATTAGGCCAGGCAGCGTCAGTACATCGTTGGCTTTACATGTTGAAGTATAGCGGGAATTGAAAAGGCCACACGTGGTATTGCAACTTGTATCCTCATTATCAAGAACCGAAATGCAGAGGATCATAAAATGATTACATAGTTTAGTTTAGAAGTCACCTACTCTTATTATTATGGTTATTTCCCTCTCATTCAGAGTTTTTTTAAGACGTTTGGCAAAATCTTCAATGCAGAGTTTAAAGGACAACTTGTTTTCATAGAAAACCCTAGGATCTTCTGAGTGGTTAGGAGAATAGTGTTGCTATTGGGTAGGAAATGGGTCTTGGATTCTTTCAAATATAAAAAAGATGGTACGGGAATAGCACTTAATGGACCAATAGCCAATAGTTTTCATATTCGAGTAAAAGTCGTATAACCCATTTCAATATTTTATCAGTATTTTCAGAAACTTTAGAAAACCTCTCTTTTTCGAAAAATTTTATTACAAAAGGTAGAATGCTAAATTTCTTATCATCGGAAAATTTCGCCTCTTTTCTACTTCAGAAAAATTGTTAACTTTGGTTAAAGCCGTAAATTTATGTTTCATCTTAGCTTCAATTCGCATGCAACATTCTTTTGCCTAAGAAGACGCAGTTAAAAGTTTGCGCAATGTGTGAAACGTTTCACTAAATGAGACTCACCAAGATTGTTTCTTTTCAATCACAACAGACTAAACGCTGGCAATGTCTGAATAGGCTCGACGAACCGAAGACGCCGTTTTAATGAGAAAGCAAAAAAAGAAAAGAAAAACAAAAGAAGAAAATGAAAAGAGGGGATAGGAAGACGATTCAAAGAATGCGAGCCTTCGTTCGAACGCCTTCGTTTCATTTGAATAAGCCTAGACAAACAGTCGCTTCTTTCTATCACCTTTAACATTAGACCCGAATTCCCTGGCGAGGAAATGGCACGCCTTTTAACTATTCCCTGTGGCAATTTGAAAGCGAAGGGAGTTCCAAGGCAATTTATTATTCGCCTCAGAAACAAAACAACTCCCTTTCGTTGAGGTCACCAAAAGGATCAATGCCTAAAAACGTAAACGAATTCAAAATCAGAAGCGACTTTAACGAGAAGAAATGGTCGACGAATACGTCCTTGATCACAAACTAGGACGCCGTTTGCTTTTTCTTTCTTCCAAGAGAAAGCTTAATTAGTTGATTGGCGCCAAAAATCATTTCATCTATCTAAACAAAAGAGCACCGCAATCTAAGAAAAAGAAGCACGTCCTTTTTCATTTCTTCTGAAACTGAAAAAGAAGCGAAGTTCGGTTACCGAAATAATATGGACGCCATAATCACATAAAATACAGAGTGTGTTCAGGGACGAAGCCACAAACCTTCCTAGCGTGTCCGAATACTTATTCTAAAGGGGAAAAAAAACAAAACAACGTGATCTCAGGTGTCCGAATGCCACGCAGTATTCGGAAATCGGATAAAAATGAATATTTCCAACTTACACAAATATTGTTCTAAGTATTAATTTTTCTTTCGAAAAATGGAAGGAAAAATTCTGCGATCTGGGTTCGAACCAGGAATCTCGACTATCATGGCCGATGCCTCTACCAGTTGGGCCATCGCAGACACCCGGACAGCCTGACAAATAAATATATCATATATGAGCATCCATAAGGGTAGTCTTATTCTCAGCTAAACGAACAGATAAATAATTTTGCATAAAATCGATACAAGACTGTTCTGGTAGATGCTTTTCAAAGAAATATGGTCCATTCATATAAATGACCCCTATTCTACACCAGCATTTACAGAGAACCAATGAATGTTGCAAAAACTGAGGAAACGCACTTAGCATGAAACTAAGAAGAGAACCATCTGAACCTGTGTCTCTCAGTTTCATAGCAAATTGAAATATTTTAATCACCTAAAGCTACTATTGATGCTTGCAAAATAAGAAATCGCGACATTTTGTTTCTTTCAAAATGAACCGCGAAAAAATTTGAGCGCCATATCCATACAAAGATTCCATTGTTAAGCCATAATTAAAGCGGCGTAGCCGACGAGAAAGGCAGGCCTGAATCAACATATATCTAATATCTAGGTGGTATTGCCTGGGCACTCAAATCAATCTGACCAGATTGGATTGTTGCTCAGACTACTATGGTCAGGCGACTTGTGTGTCCCCAGGCACCACCACCTAGACAGAAGGCCTGATGACGGAAAAGTCATACATTGTTACATCATCATTAGTCGACCATTGTTAATCCTATAATAATAAGCCCTAAATATGGTCGACTAATGATGATGTAACAATGTATTACGTTTCATCGCAGAGGCCTTCTCTCTCGTGGTTACGGTCTTACTCGTCGGCTGCGTAAAGCCTTGCAATGCGCTTGACGAAACTTTTCCTCCACCACTCAACAATGCGCACGAATCCGCTTCACATGAAAGCAATGGAACTACTTCCTACGAAGGAGCAGCAGGCGACAATTGAATGGATTTTGAACTTTCTAAACAAACTAATTTTTTAAAAATAGACTTTAAAATTAGTTAATTGCCATCCAGACGAGGGCAGGGCTGTCGAGTGATCTAATAGGGCCAGCAGCCGACGAATAGAATAGAATCGTTGGTGCAAGTACATGTATGGCGATACTTTATAACTTTAAATTAAAAAAAAAAATTCATAGATGTGTGACGAGCCCCCTGGTTCGGGTTTGGAAACATGAAACTTTTATCACTGGCTCTATACGATTGTTTTGTTAATGTGAACGAATTCAAGTTCGTTAACAGTTACTCAGATTTTATTCAGATTTAATAACAACTATATACTGTAATTCATAGCAGGTAAAAAATATAACGACGAATTTCCTTTGCCAAACCATGTCACGTCATACAACAATTGTCTAATATGCAAAGATTGATTAATTGCACTGCGGAGAAGCTTCCCTTGGAAAATGCGGGGCTTCCACTTTTATTTTCTATACACTTCAATTCATTGTTTACATGCGAAGTTCTACTTATAGAGAGATACTAGTTGTTATCCGCGGCTTCGCCCGCCCGCGCTATCTGTTGAGGGGAATTACAAAGCAAAAGCAGATAATTTTAAATGAAAACCTCAGAGTGGGGAAGGGGGGGGGGGGGGGTCGTAGGGGTTGATTTTTGGCGATAGAGCAGGTCCTTTATTGATAAGCCTGCCCTGATAATTTCAAGTCGCTAGCTCAAACCGTCTAGGAGATAGAATTACAGATAAATAAATAAATACACGCAAGAGTTTTAGTATATAAGATGTCAATTTATGCCACAAAACAGTTTAACAGCGACCATTTTCAATAAGATGCTTCTCTGTCACAATTTGAGTATGTTCAATCAAACTACATACCACGTTCGTTTCCACCCAATCAGTTGAGTATTAATTCTTTCAGACACTGAGACGACGAGCTCCGATTCAAGGAAGTCTCATCTGGTAGTCAATGTTAACTAGAAACCGCTACTGTATCAATTTCAAGACTATCTTATCTGCAGTATCCATCAATTCAAAGACTGCAATTCAGATTCAATGGTCCAATAAACATATTGACCATTTAGTCAAACTTATTTTCACGTTTTTTGTAAAAAAAAAAAAAAAAAAAACAACCACAAAAAACATACTTAGACCCGTATTCAGAATGAGCACTACCAACAACCACCTAGACAGAAGGCCTGCGCACAGAAACTAGTGCCGTGCGATGGTATCAGTTGTTGGTAAGTAATCGACTGATTTCTCCTTCGATATATCGAACAATCGATTACCTTTAATAATCGATGTAATCGAAAAAAAATTATCCTTTTCTTCTCTTCAATGTTGTCAACTCGGCCGAATTTCCGCTAGATCTGGCGATTTTCCGCTAAGCAGTTTTTCTAGCCGCAACTATTAAAAGGTACAGCCGAGGCTTCCGAGATTATACAGCATGTAATCTCGGAAGCCCTCGGTACAATAGCAGTTGCCCGGCCATCAATTTTTAAACTCAGAATTACATAAAATTCCCAATGTACAGTTTCAGCTATTATATGACAATGCCAATGATGATTTCTGGTCTGATAGACATGTGGATGTTGTTTTAAGTTTGCAAAATAATACAAATGCAAGATGTAATGAAAGGTTCGGGATATATTCAAACTTGAAAACATATTTGGAGATGCCTGTAGAGAGTCTTAAAAGTAATTCATTAAAGTCCTGTGAACTTTTGAAGATCTTTAACTACAATCTTTGTAGCATTGCTTTGCAGTTTTTAAGTGTGCCTGCAACCTCTGTTCCGGCAGAGCGTCTCTTCGCGTGCAGGAGAGATTCTGCATAAAACCAAAGCATTTGGAAAAATATGTAATCATGCAATCTTCATTGACAAATGAATTGTGTGATTTAGATGGAAAAAATGTGGAATAAAGTACTCGTAAAATATTTCGTTGTATGTTTTTCTTTAATTTGTTTAATTAATTTCAATGAATAATTTTTGTGTTACTTGATATTCAAGTATCGATTATTAATCGATTTTTTATAATCGATTATTGAAATCAATTGTAAATTTTGAACAATCGCACGGAACAATCTGTCAGAAATTGTATACATTGTTACATCATCGTCAAACGGCCAAAGTTACGGCTTTTTATTAGTAGAAATACGATTAACAATAGCCGCTTCTGTGAGATGTAACAATGTATGACGTTTCTGTGCGCAGGCCTTCTGTCTAGGCAACACCTAGAAAGAAAGCCTGTGCATTGAAAATTAATACATTGTTACATCAGAAAAAGGCATTGTTAATCGTATTTCTACCAATAATAAGCCCGAAATTATGACTTCTTATGATCATGAATTTTCAGTGCACAGGCTTTCTTTCTAGGAGGTGTGGGTCTAGGTGATGTTGGCACTACTGCGTTGCTCAAGATCATTGTTGATTACAAATTTCATATCATTGAATTTGAACTCAACAATAGTTTGAGCAAGAGCAGTAGCGTTCGTTCTGAATGCCGGGCTTAGTTTCTCCCCTCTTGCCGAGAAGAACACCACTTTCTCTATGGCAACACCGGACAATTCCCCAACAAAGGAAAAAAGCGTCCTTAACAATCTGCCCATATGACATACAGGGTGATTCAGTCAATTTCTGACCATTTCACTCGAATGACGTGCATTACGGATAAACAATTGAAAGAATATGAGCGCCATATCGAATTTCTAAATAGTTGGAGTTTGTATTGTTGCAACGGCGCTGCATGAAAATCGTATTGTTGAAAAATGGCGCCCGCTTTATCAACAGCGCAGAAATGCAAGGTTGTCGAATGGTATTTCGAGACAAAATCACCTGTAACCGTGCAAAGAAAGTTCCGGAAGGAGTATAAGTGTCGAGACGCACCAGGCAGGCAAGCAATCATGGATTTTGTCAAGCAATTTCGTGCCACTGGATGTGTTAAAGGCAAGAAAAAAGGCGGGAGCGAAGCTCTTGTTCGAACGGCCGAAGTTGTCGAAAATGTTCGCGCAAGGTTGGTCGATTCCCCTATCAAAAAGTCTGTTCGCCGCCTATCCATTGAAGAAGGGCTGTCGTATACCACGACGTGGCGAATTTTGAGAAAGGATTTACACCTGTTCCCGTATAAGATCCATGTTTATCAGGAGTTAACAGACACTGGAAGACAAAAGCGACAACAATTTGCGATGAAGTTTGGAGCAGAAATGGAAGCCAATCAGGGCATTGTGGACAACCTGTGGGTGTCAGATGAGGCCTTCTTCCATCTGTCAGGTGACGTTAATAAACACAACGTTTGTTTTTGGGGTTCCCAGCACCCTCATGAGATCCATAAGTCACCTCTTCATCCACGAAAGGTTATGGCTTGGTGCGCGATTTCCAAAAGAGGCATCATTGGTCCGTTCTTTTTTGCGAGCACCGTAACGTCAAAGGCTTACCTTAACATGTTGGAAACCTTCTTCATCCCCGAGCTGCGAAGGAGGCGTATACCGCTTCGACATCAATGGTTTCAACAGGATGGGGCTAGGCCTCACACCACTAATGAAGTGCTAGACTTTCTCAATCAGAAATTCGGAAATCGTGTCATTTCAAACAGGTTTCCAGATCGATTCGGGGGTGGCTTTCTTTGGCCCCCTACGAGTCCTGACCTAAACCCATGTGATTTTTATCTCTGGGGGTTCCTTAAAACCAGTGTGTTCACTACAGCACCAAGAACCCTAGACCAGCTGCGACAAAGCATCGTCGACTGCTAAACCCTTGTGGATGCAGAAATCTTGGATAGAGTTATGAACAACTTCACCATTCGGCTGCGAGCAGTTCAAAACGTTCTTGGTGGCCACATTGAGCGTATCATCAAGACTTTTCCACGGGAATAAAAACTCCGAACTGCCTAAACTATCATACTGAAATGCTAAGTTTGTAAACATTAATGGGTCAATAAATCATAGTACTGAAATGGTCAGAAATTGACTGAATCACCCTGTAGCATTTTTTTTGGCATGAGAAATCCAGCAAAAAATAAAACCCTAACAATTTAAACCAAAAGTAAAAAAAGTCCAAAAAGGCAATACAGCCAAAAGAGAAATTAAACGACATATTTTAACCTCACAGATGCTTACCTCATCTTATAAATTATTTCGAGACGAGTAATTGTACAGGAAAATTAATTTTTTATTCCTAATAACACTGCTATAATTCAATTCTTTGGCGATCGCCGTTAACGATTTTGCTTCCCCTTTACCACCATGTTTTTTCCTCACTTCCGCTAATGCCATCGCACATCGCCATCGCTTCCAAGATATGCTTGCGCGCAAACAAAGAGTTCCGGGTACTGGTTCGGATGGTTCCCTTGTAAGTTCGAAAGATAGATGTGGACCCTTATTTCGCGAACGAAGCCATATCGAGAAAGAGTCATTGAAAACCCTGTTAAGGTATATACCTTAGAACTTCAACAGGAATAGTTATAGTCACAACAGAAACCATCCTGAATTCTTAGATATTTGATACTGGTGGCAATAGCGTCTAGATACTCTCAAATTCGCGATCCCGATGCTCTTCTATTAGTAACATCTCAAGATTCAACGAAATGTGAAATGGCTTCATTCTTTGTACGTAGATCTCATTAACACAATTTAAGAAATCAAAGGAAGATAAGACTTAACTTTCCATTGTTTTCGAACGGAATTATAGAACTTAAGTGTAATTACTAAACTTAAGAACACAATAAAAAGAACCAAATTAAGATTAAATAAAGTCTTTTTATCAAATAACAGTGGATTAAATGCATAATAATTAAACTATCCTGTTTACAACAGTATTTCAAAAGTGCTTTCTCGAAGCACAGTTTCTCTTCATGTTAATAACATAATCGATTATATTCACAAGTTAAAGGGACATACTGTAAACGTTTTAAATTTAAAAGAATTCATTCCATATTTAAATAACAGCAGTTATTTCTAGAAGAATAAATATATAAATATATAAATTTAATATTGGCTCCAAATTTGTTTCATTAATTTCCAAAACGCACATTTAATATGCACTTAGCTTAATTAAACACAGAACTTGCGTAAAAAGCATTCATAAAACATTATAAATGAGCTTAAAGGGTAAAACATTCTATTGCCATCCAATATTCCAATAATCGGTATTCAAAATGGATGCAATTTTTAATAATTTACTGGATTCTGCAACATTTCTGGATCTTCCTTAATGTGGCAGGAGAGCGATTCAAGACAAAATGGACTTGAGCATTACATTTTCAGAATCCCTATAAATTAAACTAAATCGCACTATCTTAGATAGCAAACTGAATAAAGTAACTTTCTTTTGAAACCATCAGAAATTTCCTGATTATTGAACAGGTTGATTATCTTTTGTGATTATCTGTTTCATCGTTTTGTGAATAGGGATCATCAGTAATTTTATTTCCTTATATGTTTTTGTTTATATTGTGAATGAATTTTATTTTTCCGTTTATAAAACAACCTTTAACCTAGTAAATACAAGGATGGTTTGAAAAGTTTCCTAAACATCCGCTAGGTGGCAGCTCTTTTCCAAATATTGTTTTGTCCTTGTCATGGCAACACTTTTCATGAGGTATTATTAACATGCGTCTTCATAAAACTTCGCACTTGAAATTAATGGAAAAAATAACGATTTCTCTATTGCACAATGTTGGCACTTACCCGTAATACTAATGTATCGATATGAACACAAAGGAATAACTTGACATTTCCCATATGTTGCGCTCCATTAGCATTGCTTAAACCTGTACAGAGCTTAAATGACATGGAACGCAAACAAGTGCGAAGGAACGATGAGAAAAGAATATACTTTCTTTCCCAAAGGAGCCTTCTGCAGTGTGAGGGTGATAAAACTCGAAAGGGAAGGCTCATCTTTTCGAGCTAACCCTTTCGCTACCATTCATCGCCGACCAAGCGTTAAGAACGCATGTGTGACTTGCTTTGCAACAACAGTAAACAAACGTTCGAAACAAGCTTAGCAGAAAAGGTTTTTCGTCAAGGGGAACCCACGGGGTGAAATGAAAATAAGGAGGAGAAAAAAATGGCACAACATGTAATTTTATTCGACCGTGTTTATGTGACAACCGTGATTCAGTCTAGAGATCGTCAATGGTAGCACCATTTTGTGCGCCGAGGAAAAGAGAATCGCAGCTAATATGGTAAACAACTTTAATGAATCTCTTTCGTTATAAATTCAAACCGAAAACGCTAATTAAATGTGCAACAAACCAGAGGGCTGTTGCGATTGGTTCAAAGCGGAATGAGGAAGAAGAGGTCGAACACAGAACTGACAAATACAATCCGTCTAATAATAATGTCCAACAGAGGGAGTGAAAAAAATTCATTCAAAACGCTTCTGAAAATTTGGCCATATATATTTTTATATTAAAACTAGTGGAGAGCAATTTAATTAAAAAACAGAATTTCTATCCCTTTTCGAAAAAAGAATTAAAAAAAAAATCAAATGTTCAGCTTTCTAAGAGACAACATGTCAAAGTCTAAAAATAACTATAGGAAAGGTTAATTTCATTTCACCTTGTCTAATTTGAATTAAAAAAACAACAATAACCAACTAAATCATGACTTATTCATTTATCAGACATACAAGGCATCCTTAATGTTCATACTCATCTTCATTATCACTCATTTCAATGGTCCAATAAAGAAATACAAGGGGAGAGGGAATACAAAACATTGAAGCGTATGATACAGCGACTTTCAAGGAATCGTCAATCTGGTTATAGAATGTTAATCTCAATATCAATCTTCAGCTCACGCCATAAATTCAGGAAATAGAGCAATTAATATTGTACACAAAGCGCTTTCAAGACTTAATTACACATATCCTGAAGATTATGAAAGATTTCCTAATAGCTGTAGTAGTAATGAATAACATAATATCCAATATTTATATGACTATTGTAGTTTATATTAATATTGTCTCCTATGTTACTTGTATTGTACAGATGGCCCACTCGATCTTGGTCCCAGATTTATAAAAATCAAACTAACGGTAATAATTTAATAATTGTGCGATTCTACCATTTAATTCTAATCGTAAGGATTCTTGCTTAAATCAACATTTTGGCGTGAAATTGACGCTGTGACTCTAGATATGTTGGCGGCAACCATGCTTAACATGGTAAGGTATGTGCAGGCATGATTTGATGCTAATGGCTACTTCCAACATTTGCTGTGAGATCGCCATGCTTCTCAAACATCAAGCAAATTTATTAAGTTGTCCATTAGTTTGATTTCTATAAGCCGGGCACCCTGAGAGTGAGTGGGACCCTCGGTGTACTATTGTGTTGTATCATTTATTTATACAGGGTGTATACAATTAGTGTCGGGGTTTATGTGCCTTATAACTTTTGAATAAAAAACAAGACGAAAAAATTATTATATATTCGCAAAGTATACAACTCAAAGAAGTTTAATAATTATTTAAATAAAATTAAATAATTTCCACATGGCTGCCTTTCGTAGCACCTAACACATCCAGACGGAATTCAATTTCACTCGAAGTGTTCTCTAGCATTTGCGGTTTACAGTGTTAATCGCAGTAATAATTCTGCGCTTCAGTTCCACAAGTGAGGGTACTGGGATCTTGTACACAATGTCTTTGACATACCCCCATAAGAAAAAAAATCAAGTGGTGTGATATCTGGTGATCTTGGTGGCCATGGAATTTGTCCACCTCGTTCACACCATCTGTCGAGAATTTTGATGTCTAGGAAATCGCATACAATTTTGCCCCAATGTAGGGTTGCACCATCTTGCTGGAATATCACATTTGGTTGAGAGTGTTGGAACTGGGGAACGGCATGCTGCTCTAGCATATCTAGGTAATTCATGGAGGTTATTGTTTTCTCGGCAAGAAAAATGGCCCTATAACTTCAGCATACGACAAACCAAACAACACATTGACCTTTGGACTGTCCCTTTCCATTTCTAGATACACGTGAGGGTTTTCTGAGCCCCATATTCTGCAGTTATGTCTGTTCACCTTCCCTGACATGTGAAACGTGGATTCGTCACTGAAGAACCATTTACGAAGGTAATTTTCATCATCTTCAATTAGATCTAAAATGTATTGAGCGAATTGAAAACGACGTGGTTTAACGTTCTTGTACTTGTAAGCATACAGATGAAAGCGGTTATGCAGAACTTCCATACAGTCGTATTCGGCCTCTGTAACTGTAAAGCTGCTGGTCTGGTTGATTTTCTTGGATTGTGAGTAAACATTTCTTGGACGCGATCAACATCTTCCTGTGATGTGCTCGGTCTTTCCGCTCCTTTTTGATGTAGGACGCTACCAGTTTCCCGAAACTGCTTTAACCAACGTCTGATAGAATTATAAAATAAACCCTTACCATGTTGAATTAAAGAATACATGTATATATAAATAGTGTAACAACCACTTAAAAAAAAAGTAAAATAGCCATATAATCCAAACAATCTACAACTCTAATTATTAGTCTAATTGGGGGAGGCTGTGGCCTGATGGGCTTCCACTGAGCACAGAAGTTCTGTGAAGTTAAGCAACACCAGGCACGGCTAGTCACTGAATGGGCGACCATCAGTGAGCCACGATTCTTCACTCCCTCCCCCGGCTGCTGCGACAATTGTACAGCAGTCGTCAATCCAGGTCCATCCAGATTCGTCGGCCTCTGGCCATACAGGCCCTGGATAGACGTATAGGCAGTAAGCTAAAGCTTCTTTTCATGCCACATTCAAATTCAATCATCGCAAGCATAAATTACAAAAGAAAATAATGGAACTAAATCATCAAATACACCAGTTTTATTTAAATCATTAAATACAACATTTAAAAACACCAGTTTAAGACATTAAAAAATTATTTAAAAAAAATTAGTACAAGATCTCATAAAACAATTTTCCCTAAGTTCATTTCTAATATTAATGGGTACCTGATTAAAATATTCGATCGCCTTAAAGTAAAATGTTTTCTTAACACTCTGTTTTTTGCAGAATATATTCTTTATTTTAACACCATTGCGACCGCTCGTAATATCAAAGTTACTCGTCCCCTCAATAATTAAGCAATTCAGAAGGGCCAGTACCCGAAGTTTAAATAGTTTACAGAACGGAAACAATTTTAAGTCTTTAAATTTGCCAATTACATGTTCACTTCGATGAAGGCCATAAATAGACATAATTGCCCATTTTTGAATTCTCAGAATTCTGTTTTTATCCACACTACGACAATCACCCCATAATGACAGGGCATAAGTTAACAGGCTCTGAAAATGTGCACAATAAACCGTTCTAAGCTGCTGAATGTTTAGATAAGGTTTCAATCTTGATATCAAAAAAACAATTTTTGATAATTTGTTGGCAACAGTACCAGCGTGCAATGACCACTTTAAGTCATCTTGTATAGTAACTCCAAGCAATCTAGCAGAAGAAACAATTTCAATAGGATAACTATCGCAGTATAAAGTGATATTATTAACATCCCTTCTAAAACAAAATAACATTAACTTCGTTTTTTGTACATTTACAATTAACTTATTAACAACCATCCAATTGTTCAAATCATTCAAAAATATTTGCATATTATTAACTGCTCGGTGGGGAGACAGTGAAGAAGACATAACACTAGTGTCATCAGCAAATAAAGCAGATGGTAAGCTGGGATTGATATAAGCAAGACCATTAATTACAATTAAATAGCAGGGACCTAACACAAAGCCCTGAGGAACCCCCAGAGTTTTTAATACAATCTGGGAATTATTCCCATTGATAGAAGTAAAGCAAGGTCTATAACTCAAATAACTCGAAAACGCAGTTTAACAAATTTCCTCTTATTCCATAATGTTCCAGTTTAGTTAGTAACACCTGAAATAAACAAATAATGTATTGGATCCAATTGTAACAAAAAAAAAAAACACAACACGCACATTGATTTCTCTTGTGCACTCCCCATTTGCAATTCTGACGTCATAATTATCCAGAATGCAACTGTACTACGATCGTAATGTTGCCAGATAAAATTCTTCGAATTGTACTTTGCGATTATGTAATAATTTTTTTCTTCTTGTTTTTTTTATTCAAAAGTTATAAAGTACATAAACCCTGACAATAATTTATGTACACCCTGTATTTTATCATTACTGCAATGATATTAATAGCGAATATTCTGGTCTCTTTAATATGAAAACATTTCTGATATACTTACATTGGTGCATATAAGTTACAAGTAATGCGTATACAAATGGCTCGTACAAGAAACTACAAAAAAGGCTGTATGTACTTAATAAACATCAAAATAAATGACGGAGGAAAAGCATATTGTATAAGAGAATCTGACCGTAATTACAATCTAACGAAATTTCAAGACAACGTTTGGAAAGAAAGCACCAAACCGCCACAACATCACTCGGTAGATAAGCAATTTCAGGAGACGAGGCTACTTATTCAAGGGCAGAAGCACTGAGCGAGTATCGGTTTCTAGAGAAACTGGATGAAAACATTCCAAAGGGATTTGTGAAATGTTGATCTTTGTGTCCCCTATGCCACAGGAATTGCTTTGCATGGAGCGAGCTAGATTATTGCCTTGATAAAGAGATTGAGAAGAAAAAGAGACGCCACTTGTCCACAAAAATGTTAGTATAAACTTAGAGGGATAACCTACCATTCTATCATTTATTTTTACGATATATTGAGTACA
Organism: Rhysida immarginata; assembly: GCA_023313115.1. Lineage (NCBI taxonomy): Eukaryota > Metazoa > Arthropoda > Chilopoda > Scolopendromorpha > Scolopendridae > Rhysida > Rhysida immarginata. Next base: position 1,503,034 of record JAHWFO010045454.1, on the reverse strand, counting down.
GCCTTGATGGAGCAATTTTCTTTATTATCTTTCATTATAACTTAGCATATACCATACTATGTTGACCTTAAGACTAAATTGACTTACAAACTACTGTGTAGGAACCAATCTTATTGTAAGTCGAAGGGTTTCTTCATATAGGATTAGAGTCACAAATAAACCAAACATTAATAAAAAAAAATTCATTTTTACACAAGATAAACAGTATTGGTATACGAATGCTTATACAACATAATGCATTGCAGAACGGCAAATGGTATCTATCATTATTCCTACCTAAAGGAAAATCAGAGATCACGGCAGAGTTCTTTTCAAAATAATTGATTAAATGTACAAACAATTAAAAGTGAATTTCAGATCTTAAAATTTCTTAGATCTTAAAATTTATTGATATTCTATCAACTCCTGGATGTCTTTACCAAAACTTGCCCTAAAATTGTTTTGATGCATTCTTAAGAATAAACAAAACAATCCAATAATTAAGAAATAAAATATCGCAATCTTATTTCCATAAAATATTCGTAATTGTCGGGTTAATAATACAGGTCTGCAAATTCGGAAAGCTGTACGAGATATTTCAACGAAACTTTGTTTTTTTGTGTGCTGGAACTAAAAATGACCACAATTTTCTGTTACACATACAGTTTTCTGCAATCAAAGAATGGATAGCAAAAATATCAAGTGAAAAGGATTAAGTCTCTGAGAAACAATTTGTTATTGTGCCCTTGAACGGTACTAATATCTTTTTAGCAATGCAATATATATTCATTTTTAGAAGACTAAAATATAATGAACCATTAAAGAAATGACATAACCAAGTACCGAAAGGCTATACTAATCGCCGGCACAAACTATTTGAAACTTAATTCCAGAATTTTTGAATTGCTTTTGAAAACCTTAAAACAGGTTCCATTGATTCAAATTCGATAATTACGAATTTTATAACTATTCTTATACATGTATATTCATTCATGGCATATTGTTACCTGTCGTTTGATACGTTACATGCCCTATATTAGCAGTGAAAATTTCCAGTGGTACAGTAGTGGTATCATTAGCACATGTACCCCTGAATAAATATCGACCATCACTTACTTATTAATCACTCTTTTATATTCGTTCACGGCACGTCGTTATTAGAGCGAAGCGTTAGCGAAGCTCTGTTATCAGGCGAAAATCTTTGTGCGCATAAAACTTTTGAACCAGAGAACATAGACAAATGAAATTTTGCACACAGCTGGACATGATCATCCTGATGGTTACTAAATAAAAATTTTAAAAATCGGTTCAGCCATCGAGGAATAATCACCATTTTGCTGTTCCCATTGAAATGCATTGAAAAAAATGTAAACAAACAATTGCACGCGCTAATAGAATTTTCAACATAGAAAATATGGCGAAGCCCTTCGCAAATTTTTTCTGCACCATCGATTTTTGAGACCATTTTATCGAGTTCTTAGAACTTTTATCACCTGTTTTTTTAGAGCGAAGCTCTGTTAACAGTCGACAAGTGTAATTCGATGACCACATAAAACTTTTGACACGTAATAGTCACAACAATGAAAATTTGCACGTGCATGCGCATGACCATGGTGATGCTCAAGAAAAAAAAATTTTTCAAATCCGACCTACCATCGAGGAATAATCACCCTTCAATTGTTCCCATAGGAATGCATTGAGAAAAACGTAAACAAACATTGCGCGTGCAAATAGAATTTTTGATATACAAAATACGGCGAAGCCCTTCGCAAATTTTGCTCTGCACATTCGATTTTTAAGGCCAAATTTCGAAGTTCTTAGAATTTTTGACGATATTTTTTCGATTTCATTGCATTCTTGAATATTGAATCTACATTTTGAGGTATATATTGTAATTCTAAGTGCTGTAATCACAGCGTAATCACAATATCTTTTTGGTGTGGTTGTCGATATTATCTACTCGCCAACTGAAACTCGCAACCACTTGAATGAACTGCCGATGTGCATTCTCGTCAAATTCGCAACCTATATTGGACCAACATTAACCAATGAAGCAGTTCCCATTTTACCGATCGCCGTTGGCTTCAAAAGAGGAGGAGTATCTTGTACGCGTAAGCAATTTCCGCTTAACTTTAGCCTATGCAATCACCGCACACAAAGCACAAGGAATCACTGTTGATAAAGCAGTCATAGACATTGGTGATTCAGAATTTGGACTTGGCTTATCGTATGTGGCATTTTCACGAGTGAAGACCATCAACGGTTTATTGATCGAACCGGCATTTGCAAAGCCGCGGTTGATTAATATCAACAACCATGCATCGTGGAAGGTTAGGCGTGAAGAACTTGCCAAATTACGCAGTTTAAAATGAAATTGTTTCAACAATAAAAATTAATATCAATTTAAAGAATTTAGTTAGTCATTTTCTTAACAATCAATAACGGTTCGCTCTAAATTATTGGTCAAGAAAGCGATCCGCGAGTCGCAGTCCGCCCTAGTATGTAGTTTGGTATATTATGTGGCATATCTTAGCATCTAAATTTTTCATTGGTACCATAATGGTGTCATTAAAACATGTACTACTGAAACAGTTTCACTAGAAGGTCATGTTAGAGGATTCAGAGGTGTCATGAGTCCAGATTTTTCTCATGGACGATAATGCATGTCCTGACAGAGTTCTGATGGCAGAGAACTTTCTACAAAGTGAGGATATTTAATGCATGGAGTGCCCAGCAAGATCTCCTGATATGAACTCGATTGAGCATGCATGGGAGAAAACTACGTAGTAACGTTTTATTCACTCTTATTTTAACATTTTGAGTTGTTTGATATACTACTTGCTATATCTTATCATAAGGGTACCATTAAAGCACGTGCCATTGTATCGATTACGACCATCTTCAAACTGGTTCATGCACCGAACCATATTTATTAATTGGTGAAAACAGTAATTAATAACCGCTTAAAGCTCGTCGTTACGATTTGTTAGATATATTGCCATGAAAGGAGATGCTTAGAATGTTGACAGGTGGAAATCATGAAAATTTGGCAAAAACTGTGCACGAATCAATCAATGCTAAACGGAAGTAAAGTACTGCAATGCGCTATGAAGAAATTGAACAATTTAGTCATTAAATAATTAATGTAAATCAAAAGAAAAAAAGGGGGAGCGGGAAGACGAATAATTTAAACCAATAGTCAAGTTGATACACAAAAACGCACTATCCAAGCCTTCGCCACCGCTGATTTCAAAGAGGCAATCCACCTACCTCACCTAGGCGAGTCAAATTCTAAACTTTAACAATCTTCAACTTCTACCAACCTAAATTTTAAAAGACGGGAAGAGAAGACAAGGAGAGGAAGGGAAGGGTCATTGAACCTGGAGTGTTTGATATCAAAAGCACGTGCGCAGGTCCGATTGTCCCCCATTTACGTCACCTCCCTTTAGTCGTTGCCAACCACAAAACAACCACTTAGAAATTATCACGGCTGCCAGAGACAACCGCGGCCGCACTTCACCCAACTCGGGTAGCGAGAGAAACCCCACAAAAGCCCCCCGGCCGCCCCTCCGCCGGGCGATAAACTCCGTCCAGCTAGTAAGAGATAGAAACAAAACGAAGGGAAGCAATGTCGGGTCAAAACGGAGGGAGACAAACAAAAGAGGAAAAGTTTTAAACGTCGCTTGACAACGTCGCATCCGCTCGAGCGCACGGCCGAGACAGAGGCAGGAGGTACGTGAATAAATGAGGACAATGTCTATAAGACGTGAAACGGCGAAGATAAGACCCGTCAAAGGAGAGACACTGCCGAGCAATGGAGCGACTCTCTTTCTCTCGTCTTTTTTTAAAAGGTTCTCCCAATTTTTTTTCATTTTTCCTTCTTTCTTCCTTCTCCTTTTTTAATCAGTCGCTTTTCCGTATGTTACTAGATGTTATCAGACGGTGATCGCGTCAAAGAAAATGGCAATTCCTCTTCTAGTGAAAAAAAAAAGTTAGAAAGAAGAGAAGGGTGAAACGGAAGTTTTATGATACGAATAGAAAAGAAACGAGCTCATAAAAAATCTCGAATCATCGTAGTGAAAATGAAGATCCTTTTGGTTTCTCTTTCTCTCTCTCTCGAAAGTGCGTCTCTTTAAATTTATTTATTCTCATACCTCATTGTCTTAAATTCTTCGATGCAGAAACCTTAAATAAACGAAGATAAACAATCGGCTTAATAAACAGCGAGGGAAGAAACAAACCAAGAGAAAGAGCTAAACTAGCTAAAAATCTTCTCAAAGTAAATAAATAACAAGAGCACAGAGTCGTAACCTTTCTCTTTAAAATTTTTTTAAAAGCTTAAGGAATAGCGAAGTAATTAAATCTGCTGTGAATTTTAATCTTATTTTTCCCTATCAATTAATGCTACATGCTTAGTTTTTGAAGCAGAACTTATTTTCGTTCCATGAAATGAGGATTAATTTCATTACACTAGGAGGAAAAATCCGAATTTCTAAAGAGAACGAGATAAACATACGAAACGTATTTGCTATAAAAATACAATTTTGCGATTAAAAAAATCGAATTGTAGCCTTTGACAAAAAAAATTGACGCTTCAGAAAAAAAAGAACCAATAGTTTCATATCCGGATCCATTGGTAATGCTCTATTGCGCCCTCAAGCAAAGTGGTAGTGTCGCGGGCATTCTACGAGTCATGGTTATGCCGTTCCTTTCATAGCATCTGGGATTCATTTTTCAACAAGATAACGCCCCGCAGCGTATTTCAAAAGCCTTGCATGCTGCAGATCAAGTGACAGAAATCTGTGCGTGATTGCTTGGACAGAATGACGTCACCCACCGGGGAGGACCCGCGAATCAATCGACGGTGGTGTACTCACCCTGTGACCAACCCTGCGAGGCGAGAATGAAGACTTAAATGTTAAGGGTGACAGTAGGGTTATAAGAGGCGTGTAGAGTCGAAGTAACAAATGCACTTGAAGTTACGTCATTCTCCGCAACCAATCATGAACAGATTTTTTCCCCTTGATCTAAGATTTTTCCCCATGCTAAGATTTGGAAATAAGCCATAGTTCACGTGCTACAAAGAATGTGTATTTTTTAACTCTCATTGGCAATTGAGCATTCAATAATTGTTGCTAATGGCTCATCGTGTCCATTTGTAGAATGAAATGAGAGGACGAATATTTGGACGACTAAAAGCAGGCCGGTCCCAGGTTGAAGTATCTCGGGCGCTGAACGTGTCAACTAGCATCATCCTAAGACTGTGATTACGGTTCCGACAGGAAGGAAACACCCGCAGACTCTTTAGTTCTTTAGTCAGGGTCGTCCAAGGGTCACTAAGCCCAACAAAACCACTACTATACTCTATCTACCCGGAACATAGAGAGCTGTCAGCTGCCACTGGGGTTAATGTTTCCAGGCAAGCGATATACAGGAGACTCCACGCAGTTGGCCTGTATGCTGGATGTCCAGTAGGGAACGGTTAGCTTAGTGTAGGGAACATGCAGCATGGACACAACGACGTGCTCACATTTGGAGAGAGCCTGAGACATGGTCCAGCGCCACTAATACAAGTGAACATGATCATTATGGAGGTGGCGGTCGATTGTGTGGGCGGGCATCTTGACGGATTCCTGTACATGGTTACACGTCTTCTACAGAATGATCATAACTGGCCATGTTTACCAGGTCCTGCGACATGTTCGTCTCTTCAGGGGTGCGTTAAGTCCAGATTTCCTCTACAAGTAAAATAATGCCCGTCCGCATCGGGCTGGCATGGTGGATGCCTACCTGGAACAGGAGGATATCCTCGACGCATGTTATTGGCCAGCACGTTCCCAGAATCTAAATCCCTTCGAGCACGGCTGGGACGCTCTTGGAAGACGTGTTGCGGCGCGAATATCATCTCCGCGAACAGTGCAGGACCCGCGAACGTCAATGGTCCAGGAATGTGTTACCATCCCCTAACCATTGTTGGATAACCTAGTTTTGAGCATGCCAGCACGATGTGGTGCATATGTTTCTGTGCCACAAAGCATAGCCTACTAAACGTCGCCTACAGTTTACAAAACTAGAGAGTAGTGGATCCTATAAGTTTTTGTGTCAGGATTGTTCATGCAATTTTTATGTTGTTCCGTAGCTGTGCTGCCACCTTTGTGTTTAATGATTGAATTGTATTTATATGTTTATGCTAATCGGATGTGCGGAAGGGTTCCATTCTTAAAATCCCTTTATTTATGATTATTTATATTGTTGGCAAATGAATTTTGTTTATTTTACAAATCTCTTCAGACTAATCGAGTTTTTAATTAAATAAAACCTCTGAACGTATAAAACCAGAGGAGAGTTGGTGACATTTACCATTCTTGTGACGGCTGTTAACAATCCTTTAACAATCGTACTGCGTAACAATCTCTCAAATAACAGTGCCTGTTTTTATAAACACAGTCACAGCCTACAATCTCTTTATCATTGTAGGCTATGACACAGCCTAAAATCAGCGATTTCTGTAGAACATATGTCTTCTTATCCACATTTTCTCTCATTATATTGAGCTGGTGAAATAGAAATTTCGTTAACACCAAAAGCGAAATTCTATTTGCTAAGAAAACACGTCAACCACTGCTTTAAACATCAACTGCTTCGAAAGATTAAAGATTAAGTCAAATCAGATTAAGTTATACTAATTAGAAATCGCTGAATGTAACCATTCTCTCGTTTAAATTGTATATTACATACCGGTAAACCATAAATAGATGCTATATGTAGTCTCTAAATTGCACTCGTGCTTCTCTTCACAGGATACTATCTGGATTCGAGCCAAGGGAAGATGGGTCGATCTTTATCGACAGGTTGTCGACCGCTACAATAAATAATTACTAGCCACCATTAGTTAGCTTTATATGTCGATTTAATGTTTGCCTATTTGATATCATTAAGATTCTATAAAGAGAAATAGTAAATCATGCGGAACTGCCCCCCCCCCAACAAATATCAATGTTAAACGCTTCACCTTTAAGACGTTCAAGTGAACTTCTTTCAATTGGAAAGAGGAGGAGAAGGAGCCCATTGCTGAAGTGTTAAGCTCTTGTTGGTTCAAAGGTCCGTAAGGGAACAGATCCATTTTAGCAATACAAGCAATACGTGTTCTGTTAATGACGTTCACCCGAAACGTGTCAGTCCATACACTTTTACTAATTACGACAACAGTACTATTGCATCAGCTCATTCCATTACTTAAAGAAACCTTGGTTTCCATTTATAAGTATTTACACGAACTTATCAACTTAAGAGAAATGATCGACATCGAAACTTGTCGTTCTATTTGGATCAAGCGGGTGAGAAATAATTTTTGTTAATGATGACGTCATGTACACACACGTCATAATTTTCAATACAATTACTTTTTTATTTTTATTTTTTTTTAATTTTTTTTTACAGAGACAAAGATTATTTGATGAACCTAAAAAGTTTAGATATTCACATTATACAGTATTTGCGGCCATTGGTCTACGATTGGAAAAGTTTTGAATGGTCAATAAAATCCGGAATTCCGATGCAGGATCCGGACTTAGAGAAACACCAAGAGGCTAAGAAGCCGATATGCTATGGTGATAACAGAAGGCTGATAATTGCTGTAATAAACTTTCATGTCAAATTTTAAGGGAAAAAATCTCTCAACAGCAACATCAAAAAAGAGCCTGAGCAACGTCGGGTATATCAGCTAGTTCATAATAAATCGAAATATAGTCCTAGATACTTGAAATAAATTTTAAATAAAAGAACAAAATCCATATTTTCTGACCTATGTAAAAACTGAGCTTTCAACATGAGAGTTTTTATGTTAATTTATGAAAAAAAACAAAATCCAATAAAAATCCGGAAAACATAAAATACGGAAAATTGGATCCAGATAATCAAAAAATAAACTCGGCAGACAGTTATTTGCCATCACCGTACTAAATTTCATTAATCTAGACATATTTTTACTCACGAAATACTGGTTAAACTGCGAAAAATCGCATATTTTTACGGAGGGCCATAGACGGGCAAAGGGGCAAAATATGAATAAAGCAAAAATTGTGTTTTTCCAAATTACCTGAACTATTCTTTGTTCAAATATCTAAGTCGTACGTGAATTTGCTACAGATTGGGGTTGATCGGACGTGTACTTCAAACATAGGCCTATTTTGGGATTTTTTTGGATTTCTGCCCCCCTAAGATTCGATTTCCAAAAAGCAACGATTTCTCCCTTTTTATATAGGTCTTTTACATCCTCGTGCGCAATTTTGAAGCTCTCTGCATTTCCGCATTGGAGTTAGACAGCAAAAACACAAAACGGTGGGTCAATCTTTGGGCCCCCTTCACAAAGCGAAAATCGGAGAAACCAGAAATTAGTTTTTTGGAAATATCCCCGAGAAGCTTCCCATCGAGTTTTGTTGCTTTATCTTTATTCCCCGCGAAGTTGCATCAAAATATCGGAAATTTTGTGAAACACCAACGAAAATCTTTTTTTTTGTCAGTTTTCGCACCCTTAAAATTCGAATATCGAAAATCGGGGAATCTACTTTTTTGGCACGGTAGCTAGAGACCATTCTGCAAAATTTCGAAGATCTGCGTTTATAGGGGGCGAAGCCAAGCGACCGAACGTTGAACTTCTTTATGCCCCCCTGGGGGGGGGGGGATCCGAATTTCGAAAAACCTCGTCTTAGCACGCCCATACGCTATGATCCTATGATCCCACCAAGTTTCGAATCGGTTGCCCTAGTACATTTTACTGTGCGATGTTGAGTCAGTCAGTGGATGTCCTCTTATATATATATATACAGGGTGGTTATAATTAAAGTGACACCATTTACACCCTTCTAGCAGCCGTTCTGGTATACAGATTTTGACGAAACTTGAGATATATGTTATACAGACTATGGGGAAGAGAATTTTGCAATAAAAAAAAATTAGTTCATATTTTGACCGCTACGTCAAAATATGGCCCTGGTCATGTATGAAACTATCTGAGAATTTTTACTCAATCAGAGACATTATGCAAATGAGATGTAAAATTAGAAAAGCTTTAAAATGACAGTAAAATTAAATGCAAGGTCATTCTTCACGATGGCTTTAGCTAAAAAGGACCGAGCTTTATTGGTGAAGTTGTTTTACCAGAACTGCAATAATGCTTCTGCTGCACTAAGAGAATATCGACGTTTGAAAAACTTGCGAAATGGGCCTATGTCCATTAAAGGTTTAAAAAAGATGATTAAGAAATTTGAAGAAACTGGCGAGTTGGGTGTGCTGCCAGGGAGAGGACGGAAACGAATTGCAAATGAGACTGTGGAAGACGTTGCTGCTGCTGTAGTGGAGAGTGCTTCAAGTTCCCAATATTCCTCAGCAAGTGCTCGAGCCGTATCACGTGATTTGTATATTCCGTGGTCTACGGTACAAAAGTTTTGCGTTTCATTTTAAAGTGGTATCCATACAAGATCCAGATGGTTCAAAAGTTGCTCTATGAAGATCCGGAAAAACGCACTGATTTTGCTTGCCAGTTTCTGGCTAGAATAGCCGTCGATAATGCATGGCCATGGAACATTTTGTGGTCAGATGAAGCGCATTTCACACCAAACGGAGCAGTGAATGCTCAAAACTGTTGTGGCATGAAAAGACGATGGTTGTGCATGAAAAGCACGTGACATTACGTGACTGTATGGTGCGGATTCACTTCACATTTCATTCTTGGCCCCTTTTTCTTTGAAGAGAACACTCCTCAAGGCACTAAAAGATGTTCAATCACTGGTGCTCGTCCTGCTTTACAAGAAAGACAATGTTTAGACACTACTGTCTTTATGCAAGATGGTGCAACACCCCACATTGCACGACAAGTGAAGGAACTGATTCATGCTCATTTTGGAGATGATCGGGTGATTTCGAGAACTTTTCCAACTGCATGGCCTCCTTGTTCACCGGACTTAAACCCTTGTGACTTCTGGTTGTGGGGATATTTGAAAGATAATGTCTATGGTGGACTGTCTCTGAATTGAAAGCAAGCATAACACGCCATATCACTGCGATTCCTCAGGAAACCCTTCGCTCTACTGTGGAACATGCAATAATGCGCTTTGAACATGTCATTGACACAAATGGAATGCACATTGAACAAATACTCTGATTTTATAAATTTCTCTGCTTCTAACTTGTTTTTGTTATTATTCATGCGCCATATTTTGACTTAGTGGTCAAAATGTGAACTAATTTTTTTATTGCAAGATCTCTTCCCCATGGTCTGTATAACATATATCTCAAATTTCGTCAAAATCTGATTACCAGAACGACCGCTAGAAGGGTCTAAATAGTGTCACTTTAATTATAACCACCCTGTAGATTATCCTTACCTGGATAAGTCATTCATTACATTATACCTTGCCACAAAGGTCTTCAAAATCGCAGAATGATTCATGATATGATCGGAGTTGAAGTTCCTACAATGGCTGGCAGAATCATCATAGAAAATCCAAAATTTCGTTGAACCCTGTTCATAGTTATCAATTGATTACAAAACAGACCTCTTTTCTATAACTACGAGGTACTACCCAAAATTTCCCGAAATGTACCTCTATAAAACACGAAAATTACCCAATCTTTTAATTTCCACCGTCACCTTCAAAGTATTCTTCTTGGGCATCTCTACATCGCTTCCCGCGATGTTCCCACTTCTGTAAGCACTCCTGAAAGTTCCCAGGTTGGAGCACCCGCTGCGATTCCGCTTGGATCACTTCAGTGGAGTCAAATCGCCGCACTTTTAACCGCAATTTCAATTTTCGGAAGCGGTAGAAATCGCAGGGTGCCAGGGGACAGCTGTCATGTTTTTGTTGAGGAAGTCCCTCACAGCGAGGGATGTGTGCGCTGGAGCATTGTCGTAATGGAGCAGCCAGTCTTTCTTCCACATCTCTGGCCTTTTGCGCCTCACGTTTTCTCTCAATCTCTCAAAACGTCCCGTATGACAGTCCAAGGCGATCACAAACATCGTGGATGGTCTGACTTCGATCCTCTCGTGATCATTTCCAGAGTTGTGCTTGTTGACGGTCGACCAGAATGCTTGTTGTCTTCCACAGACTCCCGATCATCTTTGAAACGCTTAAACCACTCACATGTGTGGATTTTGGCCTAAAGCTTCTTCACCAAAAGCCTCCTTCAAAAGTCTGTGGGTTTCAGTCGCAGTTTTTTTCAGAGTGACAAACCAGCTCAAACTCAAATTTTTTCAGCACTATTATAGCTGAGACCTACTCCTAACACCATCTATCAGCAAAACAATTGGAAAGAGGTTTATTCGTACCTCTTACGGTTCAGTCAGAATAAAACAATTTCGGGAAATTTTGGATAGCACCTCGCATTTTTTATTTACAAAGTAACCGAAATGTACATACAATGAATAAGCAATAGTTGTGGACAAGAGATCTGTTTTGTAAACCATAATAGTGAATGTTTCACACCTATCAGAGTAAACGCCGCAACGCATTCAAATTAAATTGAATGCAGAAGAGCTAAATGAATACCTTCATAAGCGAGCAGAGAAAGGTCAACAATTGCGATGCTGTCGAAATATTAATCAACTGTAATGTATCCATCTTTTTTTTGGGGGGGGGGGGAGATTTAAATGATGGACTTCCGAAAGATAAGGTTCAACTGGTCTCATTGCCGATGGTATGCAATGATTTATGATGATAACTTAATATGTATAAACTGGATATTGACAGATTATCGACATATTTCAACTTTGTCATATCGGGTATATCTTGATAAGCTGTCTATAATTTGTCAAGAACCAAAACGAGTAATAGAGAAATCGAAATTTATAAACGACCAAACCTTGTTAGAATCATGAAGCCTAGAAATATACAGACATTTCAAAAATGTAGGAGAAAGAAAAATTGTTAAAAACGTATTTACAAAGATGCCTGTTTACCTATAAGATTACAATGCACTTTCTGGGTTACATGTTTACAGCAAATACTCAACTGACGCCCTTCAGTAACTCTCACCAAGATTTGCTGTGGGAGTTCAGCACGCGCTGCTTTAATCTCGTCCGAAAGTATCTAGGTTCTCTCGTATCCTGCGATGTAACTTATCCATTACTTTTCCCCAAAGATAAAAGTCGAGCTATGTAAGATCTGTGTATACATTTTTGAAGCACTCTATACTTCAAATGCAGCAGAATCTATAAGCAACAAATAGATCTCAGATTAAAAGTTTTATTTGGACTATAAAACTAACTTTATAAGAGCTGAAAATAAAATGTGAAAGAACGAGTTTGTAAGAAAAGAGATGAATTTTGGGTAAATGTAATATCGGCAATGAGACTAGTTGAACCTTATCTTTTGGAAGTCCATCATTTAAATCTCTCCCCCCCCCCCAAAATAAAAGATGGATACATTACAATTGATTAATATTTCAACAGCATGAATGTATAAAAGAGACATGTATTACTAGATAATAAATTTTAAAAACCCCCACTGCGAAAGCCATTTCTATGATATCCCAGTGTCAAACCAGAAAGAAATGACTGGTGGGTTATTTAATTTTATTTAGCCGATCACAAGGCGGCCTATGTGTTCGTTTCCCAAACCCAAAAATATTTTTCACTGAATGGACTTCAAAATCTCGTGATTTCAAAAAATGTTGAAAGTCTGAAAAAATTTTTTTTCAAGTTTACGTATTTAGATGTCCAATTTTTGCAACAAACTCCTTCGAAACATCGCACAGCATAACCAAATGATATTAATGCGTATGTAGAGGGTTCCTTAATGACATACGCGGTCTATTAAAAAAAAACGAACTTTTTTAATTATGGTGCAACAGATAGTCGTAGCGACGAGCAGTGCAGTTGTCATATCCTTCCGCCTAAGTTTACAAGTTTTTACCTGTTTTCAGTTTCCGGTTATTGCCTTTTGAGTGCAACGTGTTTCAGTGTTCGTGGCGATTTTTGCAATGTCCGATTTAAGAGAGCAACGATGCAAGGTGAAATTTTGCAACGATTTACGAGTACAATGATGCAAAAAGAGACAACTGTTGTGGCAAGACAACTCACGGTTCCTTCATCATGACAATGCGTCTGTCCACTCAGCCTTGTTAATTTGTGCCAAAGATCAGATGACTCTCCTTCCCCAGCCTCCCTACTCCCCAGACCTAGCTCCTTGCGAGTTTTTCTTGTTTCCAAAATTAAAATCAGTGCTGAAAGGATGCCGTTTCGACTCCGTTTTGATGACATTAAGCAAAATTCGTCACTGGCATTGAAGGATATTCTAAAAGAAGCTTTCCAGGTCTGCATGATAACGTGGAAACAACGCTGGAACAAGTGTTTGAATAGAGGAGAGGAATACCAGAGAGCTTAAAATTACTTTTTAAGCTCTCTGGGAGTACTTTGAAGGAGACAAAGACTAAATAAGCTGTATATTAAATAAAAAGAATTTACAAAAATCTTCGGTTATTTTTTGAACAGATCTCGTATTCTTTATGAATATTGGTTAAGTTTTTTTAGAAATATTTTTTTCCTAAAAATCAAGAAATGACTGTAGCATTCATGACAGTGAACCATATTCGACAGCTAAGAACTCCTCTCACTGAGACGAATAAGCTTAGCTAATGAATTGCTAGGTTCTGATTAGCCATTTTTGAGTTATAAAGATTCTTTGACTCCCCCCCCCCCCCCGCCCCCACTTCAAAAAAAAATTAATTTTTTCTTCATTTATTTAATGAGAAAGTGGGAGGCCTGTGCGAATATACCATACCACGATTTCAATTTATTATGCTTTTTTTTAATTATAAAATACTGTTACACTATGGCCATTGAAAAATTCTATCGCAGTAGAAGGACACCTCTGAAACTCATGAACTGCTTTTTGATAACGATGAATAAATCACAGCAAATTTATACGGAATAAAAAATAATCAGCAACTCATTGAAATATATCAAAATTCTTTACCCTGGCGTTGCCGGGTTATTCTGGCAGTATATACGATGCAAAAAATATTGGCAATATTTACGATGCCGACATTAAGGGATGAACATTGAATATTGGTTAAGAAGTTTAAACGAATTCTAGCGATTAGTCCCGTGGGAAAATAGAATTCTGTTCAAAACGTTCCAAACCAAAATTAGACCCCCCACACAAAAAAAGAAAAATTCGGTACATTATTTCATTATGAATTCCACCGGAAATAAGGCTTGGAAGTCAACTTCTTATTTTATTGGAGGAAGCTCATTCATTAAAATTTAACAGAAGTCCGTTAAATTAATTAATACTAGAATGAATTAATATTTAAGTGACATTCACTCTTACCATCCTTGTCAGCCTCCCCCCCCCGCCCCTCCCCGTCATCTGTCGTCACAGCTTCATATTCCATAGTTCCTAATTATAAAGTTAATTTCCTAATAAATTATCAAATTTTAAAAACTTTCATCGTCAGAGGATTTTCAATTCATAAACATTCATTTCATATAAAAGTTATTTTCATTAAATATTTCGAGGACCGATTCCAAATGTGGTTGCTAATTTTTCTCGCCCCCAAGTTAATTTTTAATTTCAATTAAAACTTTGGTTCTACCTTCCTAAATTAATATAACCTTCATCTGTGAAACTGTTATCTCAATCGATTTTTTTCAGCCCCAAGACATTAGAAAATTTTAATTAGAACGGATTAAGGCGTAAATCAATATTAAGGATTTACATCGTCACTAATGGCTCAATAAATTAATAGTTTTAATTAAATACACGACTTCACTCATCGATATCGGAGCAAAAAACGCTGGCGCTAGGCAAACACCCGACAACGCTCTGTATTTATCTGTAATCACTCGCTCTATTAGGTTCAAAAAACTGAACGAAACCCATTCAATTAAAAGCCAACAATGATAGAGAGACGGCTTTATTGCTCACCATATTCATAAATAGGAATTACTCAAAATTTATATTTTTGTAATTTTAAGCAAAGGAAATTTTATGATATTTGTAATTACGCAAATCAGCTACGGAAAAATCAAGTACGAAACGTCCTAAAGAGATACAAGATAAATTATAATCAGCATGCAATACGATATGAGGCCCTATCCCCAAAAAAGCGTTGTATTATAAACTTTGTACGATTAAACCGTTTTATAATACCAAAGGAAAAATTTATTTTCTCTCAGTGCTTCGAGAATGCAAAGTGTCTTTTTAAGTAGCTAACATTCTAGGGTTATATGGATAGAACAACCCTAAATCATATTTTAAGAGAAACTGGATGAACCAATGACCGAGAATGATATCGGGCATCATCAGGAAATTGAGCGAATTTACAAAGTGAAAGAGATATGCACGAAAATAACAAGAAATTAACCTTCCCCCTAAGGAGGAATTATGAAAGTAGCGGAAGCCCCGAGTTCGTCTATTGCCCTCCACCCCACCTTTTATCCGCACTTTTTAACCCCCATTTTTTTTCCAAAAATTGATTTACTCGAATATAGTATTTAGAAATTGAAAGAGCTCATTATTTCCAATGGCATATCCCATGTCGTATTTTCTCATTTGAAAACGTTAATAGTTCTAAAGACCGCGTGAGACGCTGCTGGGACAACTGGGCCAAAACTTCATAGTAATGTAAATCTTGCCTAGAGGAATGTGCATACCGAATTTCACTCCTTTACATACATATATACCATATATATCAGAAGGTCCCCTCAGTGGGCCAAGCGAATTCCCACCCCTCGTAACTCCGACCTCAGTGGAGTCAAAAGTAAATAGTTCAGTAGGACATGCCTATGTTAAGATACATTCCAAATTTCAATCTTCTACGAGGCGTGTCCGGAAAGTAAGTACCGTTTTAGAAAAAAAAACACGTAAAAGCATTTTTTTTTTCAAAACAAAATTTAATTTTACATGAAAGAGCATTTCTTAAACTATTTTTCTACATAGTTGCACCGTTGTTCAGACATTTGTCATAGCGGGAAACCAACTTTTCTATACCCTCTTCATAGAAAGATGCCGCCAGTGAATACAAACATTGAGAAAACTTCAGCGCACAATTCAAAACAAAAGGCGTGGAATGCTCAGTCAAGGCATTGTGTTGCTTGAATACAAGTATTCTCAGAAACTTCATAACTACAGAAATAAATTTCCTAGTAAAATATACAGAAAGATCACAAAATTACCAGAGTATTAGTTTCAGTTTATTTTTGGCAATTTTATAGACAAAGCGCACCGCTACGTGAAAGCAGTCCCAGAATCAAATCAAATCTGTTATACTATGCTAACTAAGGAGAGAGAGAGAGAGAAAGAGAGAGAGAGAGAGAGAGAGAGAGAGAGAGAGAGAGAGAGAGAGAGAGAGAGAGAGACAGAGACGAT
>JAHWFO010045454.1:1438376-1486585 GCA_023313115.1 Rhysida immarginata | reverse complement strand
ACAGAGACAGAGACGATTAAATATATGTAATTCAAATAGGATGATTCAAAAGTAACTGTTAAGCAATATGGAGCTTAATCGACAGTTCCTTGCAAGTGGAACTGTGCTGGATGCACCACGATCAGGCTGCCCCGCTACACAGGAAGAGAAAGTGTTTCAGATCCAGGACAAAAAGTTACAAAGCCCAGTAAATCTCTGCGCCGACTCACAACAAGCAAACTTGTGTCCAGACACTGCACAGTAACTTTTTAATCACCCTGTAGAAACAATGACACAACTCGAGCGAAATGCTCGGAAATCATCGGAAGTTAGCTTGGAAAAACCCAAATTTTTCATGATTAAGCGCTAATTTCAGGAAAACGAATTATTATATTAAATAAATTAAAGCATTCTCTTATTACACCATTAAATCAAGTTATATTTTGCATCATTTGACCGTTTAGAATGTCACACGTAGAAAGAAATATAATGTATTACTTAGTGTTCGTTAAAAATGGAAGCAGTAAAATTAAACATCAATAAACCTTTAACTTTTAAGTAATACATGAAATTTTCCCTTTTCCTTTTTCTTTTCTTAGAAACTCGATTTCTAAAGATAATGCAAATAAGGCATTATTTTTTAAATTGCTAGAAACACACAATGACATCACACCTTTATCCTGAAGGAGGGCACTTAGAAGCTTAGAATTAAATCACCCCAAATAAACGGTTACCCATGTCTTTCTTTAAACAGGCAAACGCCTATAAACAATTTGGTCTAGAATCTAAATGCTTCAAAAATCTAAGATTCACGCGAGATTTCATACTTCTGAAGATTCACAGAAGAAAGCAAAGAAACGTCATACATGTGAATGATATACAGAGTATGACGGTATTCTGCTTGCTTTTAAGTCCGGTTTAAATTGCTCGATTGCATTGAATTTTACACATTACTTTTCTTAAACTTCAAAATGTGCACTGTTGCACACAAAACAAAGTTCATGTTTGGCGGATATTGTTTCCCATAAGTTTTCTAACATCTCCATCGCGGTGCTCTGAATGACTGCGGTGATTTTCCTATTTAAGTCGTCCAGGTCATCGGCCGTAGACATTGCTATTGATGTGACCCCACAGAAAGAAATCTGGCAAGTCAGGTCCGGAGAGTTGGAAGGCCGAGGTATGGGTACTCCTAGACCACAATATTTATCGTTAAAAACTGCATTCAGAAGATGACGGACGTCCAGAGACCAAATGTAGCGGGCTCAATCCTGTTGGTCCATTAATTCTGCATTATCTTGCACCTGCGCAGCACAAAGTGTCAATCCCAGATACGATTGTCAACAGATTGTTTCTTCCGCGAAGTAAAAGGGCCCGAGATGCCAGTTCTCATGATGCCACACCACCTATCGACGCATAATCGACGAGTCTGAGCATGACCAATCAAGATTATAAAACTAAGTACTGCTTTCTCCAGACGACAAAAACAATTCGAAAATTGTCGAAATTGATTCAACGGCAAGTGTTGATACCCTCCTAGAAATTTTCAATTCTAAGATGTGGCTTATATTATATCAAACAATTCGTAAAGACGTGACACGAATGAATATACTCAAAAATGATTAAAAAATTTTGGAAATGTATTTCTAATAGTTTATAGTTTAGCCTTACGGTACTTATTTATGTCATTCATTAATGGCTTATTAAATATTGATTTATCTCAGTTTACTGAGCTTATCCGGTCTCTTTATTGCTATTTTTGAATTCACCACGTCGAAATCATTAAGAAATTGCAGTAAATAAAAAAACTTGAAATTTAAGTAATGTCATTTAAAAAATAAAATTACTAGAAGCTATTGAATCTCTGGACGTCCATTCCTCATTTCCGAGTCTCCTGAAATAATTTTAATCCGCACGGCAATAATTTCAGCTAGAACCGGAAAGCGTCTTATTTTATGTGTCGCGACAGAGACGTAAGTCTGGGGAGACAGAAGAAAGGTGCGGAGGAGCGGGGAGGTTAGGGGTGGGGGTTAGAAGGCACTTTAGGTGACTTCACAAACTCTGTTGCAAATGGTCAACTACGGTGAAAAGGTGGCGAACAGGGGAATCGCATCAGCCTCAGACAGAAAGAGTGAGTCCAGGAAGAGCACGTAATGCATTCGAATTGAAACGCTCGGGAAGAAAAAAGGAACCCAAAGTGGAAAGGGGAAGAAGGGGGGGGAGAAAAAAAAAGCATTTGAGGACCTGCAAGAGGGGTCAGGGGCACGGTAGCCAGTAAAGTATAAATCTTTCACGTGTTCGAGAAGGGAAAAGAGAAAAAAGGTCGAATAAGGGAAAGTCGACATCAGAGAGCCGCCAGATGGCACCGAAATGTTCCAACAATCTCATCATTTAGTGACATTTGTAGAAATCTTACGCCCTTCTGTCATCTGAGACTTTCCTAAGAAGAGAAGTAATGACGCTTGTCGGGAACGCCTCATTACAAAGTACTTTTATAAAGCAGTCACTGGGGGCGACTCCGTTCCACCCTCGGCACAATAGGCGTCCTTGATAAAGCATCGCCAACACAAACGGAATCCTAATGATCAACATCTCCTAACTCCTTTTTCCACAAAACTCTAATCTTTTTTCTCTCTCTTCACTCCTGCTCGTTTTTTCCCTTCTTTTCTCCACCTCCGACTCCATTCCATTCCACCTACGCTTTGTTTATCTCAACACTTTTCTTTGTTCACGTAGCACTTTTATTTTCCAAAAAACCCCAACGTTAAATTGTTTGGTCATCATTCCAGAAAACTCACATGAAAAAGATTTTAAAAAGTCTTCCTCAACTACCCTGCTCTCATTTACTTGATCAGCATTTGCAAGTCTGCCGTTTCCCATTCAACATTAATTTCTCATTAAGGACGAACGTCGTTCGACAGGAACTTGGCTTTATTTTTCGGTTCATATTTCGCTGACCGGCCGCAGGTGCATCCGTCTGATCGCTAAGCTGACAAATCCTCGTTGAAGTTTTCTGGCAACTGCTTCCAGGTACCTTCGAAAATTATTAAGCAGAAAATGGTGGAGGAAGTGAACCGACCATTTTTTTTTTCAGATTTGCTTTGCGTCAACAATTGAATTGTTGATAGATTTTAAACATTCAAGGTGTTCAAATATTTCTGTTCGAAATAAACATTTATATTCATAGAGAGTTTTAAAAAATTCACAATTTATTTGGTTATGTGCTTGCATATAAACAAAGCTGCCATTGAAGTTCTTTAACATTTTCAAATGCAAATAAATCTCTTTAAAGACTTAGACAAGTTAACGCTATCTAATATACAGGATAGTTATGATTAAACTGACAGCTGAAAGTACCTACAACCATGCAGAAAAGACGGATTGAGACAGAAAATTAGCGGATTCGGCAAACATACTGAAATTCTCAATATATGAAACCAGTGGTGCGCAAAACATTATACGACATAAGCCACACATGCTTGAGGCAATTCTGGGTAAAAGCTGTACGGTATTGGTTTGGCAAACTCAGCTTTTCAAAAATAGCCATATTCCCATGGGTTGACGAACATTGCTGCAAAGCATTGAAGAAATTATCCTGCTTTCTCTCTGAATGTGATACGCATAATTGCGCTGCTGTACCTGAAGGCAATTTTTTCAGAAATTTTTTCCTTGCTAATTTCGCGACGATCGATTTGTACAGAACGTCGATTACGATTTGCGGTGAAGTTTTCAATTATGCAAATTAGAGACTCAGGTGACGTGAGAGCCCGCGAGAGGTGTTACGAAACAGGTGTGTTTTAACGAGAGAAAACGTAAAACAAACCTTAGCAAGTAACCGAAAATAGCAGTTTTAGGTCTATATTGTAAATTTTTCTGACACGGAATTTTACTATTTCAAATAACAATTATTTCAAATTTTAAATGGTATCACAAAAGTGCTTAAACGCATCAAACAGAAGTCTGCAGAATCAGATCGTCAGGATATTCGGCGTCTTGTCTCAAAGGAAAAATCCCAGCAACCATAGGTCAAGGGCAAACACCGTAAAAGTATCCCAGGCAACAGAGCAATAAGTTTATTCAACAAGATCTCAAGTTACAGCAATTGTCACAAATCCTTGTTCACAGTCTCCTCTCAGATCATTTGGTGCAATGCAAGATCAAATGCCGTAAAATGTACGAAGGCTAATGGCGATGAACTCTTGGGAGGCATGGATATACCTTACTAAATGCAATAGATTCCGGGCAATTTGATACCTACAATTTTTGAAATTTTGTGGAAACCCTAGACACAGGAGTGGTTTGTTCAAGATATGACATCACTTCAAAAGAAAATA
Organism: Rhysida immarginata; assembly: GCA_023313115.1. NCBI lineage: Eukaryota > Metazoa > Arthropoda > Chilopoda > Scolopendromorpha > Scolopendridae > Rhysida > Rhysida immarginata. The sequence goes on along the minus strand of JAHWFO010045454.1, from coordinate 1,482,275 downwards.
CTGCAATGAAGCTGCCGAACTATAGTAATATGCAAATGTAGTCATATCGTTCTTATAACTTTGTTATATTTTGGAATCATTCAGAAATTTTATTTTGACTATTTCCTGAAACTAAAAGGTGAGGCCTGACGTGCAACAAAAACACTATTAGGGAACTCGGGGTCCTTTTGTAGTAGACTACCTCTAAACATTCACACTGCCTTTTTATAAAGTCTAAACCATTTTAATCATATTTTCCGGTTAAATAGATAAACACACGAACATTTGTAAAAGAATATTAAAAAAAAAGTTATTTTGAAAAACTAAGCAAAACAAACACTTTTACTGAGCAATGAAACCTACTGTTCTAATAACTATCAATTCTAAGAAAAATCCTAACGACAGAAATTCTATGTATTGTTACAAATTCTGACTGCTTCTTACTGATTCTCACAAAATTCCAACAATCTGAGTGGGGTTACTCGCTACTTGGTAACCTATTGGAGCAATTCGCACTCTGGTCTCGATGTTTTGAAGCAAAACTTGGGCATTCATCACTTGTTGTGGTCTAGCAGTCGCAGTTTCTTCTGTGGACACACTTGCATCGTAGACGGTCGCCTGAGAATTTCGATGACCACTGGGACACTCACCACTTGCTCAGTTTCTCAATAGTCTGTTAACTCTCCATTATCTCCAGTTACTGCTCATTTTTAAAGATTTTCAAGAAAAAGTTAAGTTCTAAGAACTATCAATTCTAAGAAAAGTCCAAACAACAGGAATTCTATGTATTGTTACAAATTTAATTTACGGAATCTTCATTATATATCTTAATGGGCGTTATTTATATTACACAAACTTTGCCTTGCATTATTGTTCATTAGATATACAGGGTGGATACAAAAATGAGACCCCATTTTCGTAACCGAAGCAGATATGTCAATTTTCATGACTCCAATGAATAGGATATTGTGGGTGACCTGTCCATGGCGCACTTTTCATCATCCCAAATATGCAAATTAGGACACATTCAAATCCTATCTTAAAAACCGTAAAAGATACACGAAAAATTCCAATTGAAGACTTGCTGAATTTTTTAGTTACCTCTCTATGCACTTCACAAAGACATTATAATGTTCAACATGCAATTCAAGAAATTACCAAAAATTACCATAATAACATTCACTTTCATGAGGAAAACCAAATAAAAGGCATTTGGATGGCAAGCTACACTGTTCCTGAAATGGTCAACATGATGATCTGCTTTGGATTGTTTATGATCCGTTCATCGGATTTTGGAATTTTTTTTGTTTTGTTCGGAATTCCATGCTGAACAAGTCTTCAATTGGAATTTTTCGTGTATCTTTTACGGTTTTTAAGATAGGATTTGAATGTGTTCTAATTTGTATATTGAGATGATGAAAAGTGCACTATGGGATAAGTCACCCACAACTTCCTATTCATTGGATTCATCAAAATTGACATATCTGCTTCGGTTACGAAAATAAAAGGGGGGGGGGGGGCTCAATTTTGTATCCACCCTGTATATTCTTGGTCAATGCATATTGTTGGTAAATTGCATATTGATACCATTGTTGATACAAACACGGCGGGCCTATTCTTGCACAAACTTTGTCTTGCATTGTTGATCATGAAATATATTGTAATTCCGTGCATATTGTCGGTCAGATACCTCCTATTACAATAGTATGCGCTGCCATCATTTTGAATATCGATTATTATTGATAATTAATATCCTCTCGAAATCTCTGGTAGAAAGTGACCTTCCTCTTGCTTTGAAGATCAAGTGTGCAAAATTTCATCAAGATCGGAATAAAATTGTATAAGAAACAAATGCACAAATGTTCATAAAGATTTTTGCAAAGGGATGCTAAAAAAGTCTAAACCATGAAACTGGAAATTTAAATGAACACGCTCACTGTTTCTTTCATTTGCCAGAATATATCAGCTTTTGTGTGATCCGTCGAGTAGACTTTTCAGTAACAAAAGATGACGGTTCATATTGATCAAACAAGTTTCAAGATAGAAATGAATGGATAACTGGAAAAAAGTGAATTGACAGAGAAGGCGGTCTTACGGTTATACGAGTCATTATGAATTATGAAAAGAGAAGCTTAGCTGCAAGTCATGCTTTACAAGAAGTGAGAATTTATCGGTGCAAAGCATGAAACTTTATGAAAGAGTGTTGCTACCAATGTTATCTTTAGAAGCGAAATGTGGGCGTTGAACGAGAAGCATAATGTTGAACGTTTGGATGCTGAAGATGGAATTTTTAAAATTGCGTAGACGTAATGCGATGTAAAAGGCATATGAGGAGCTCAGATGAATGTAGTGGATATAAGTCTGTTTTGAAGTTGTTTCAATATATAGAACAACTGACTAAACGATTAGTCAGGATGGCCAAAGAAAATGTGGCAGGTTCAAATAAAGGAATATTCGAGGTGGTATGGTTTCCCAAGTTTGAATAACAGATGTTTCTGCATGAAGAAAAGACTGACAGTGGACGAAAGAAAAGGTTACATAGTATCACTTGATTTGGATAATTTAAAACTTTTAAGTGCTGCTCACTCTCCCAAAAGGGGGGGTTTCTAGAAATTTTGGCGTCGACTACAAAGGTCATTTTGCGCCTTTTACACAAGTTATAACAGTACGCAGCCTGGGACAAACACAAACATCCATGCCCACGGCGGGATTCGAATCCGCGGTCAGGCGGACTCGAGAACTAGAAAGCCTACGCCCTAGCCCTCTCGGCCACCTGGTCGGCCTCTCCAAAAAGGCCTGATATTGTTGTTGTTGTTGTTGTTCTTCTTCTTCTCTTGTCTTTTAAAATTTACCATTAACTGATTAAAACAGAATTTAATCCACAGAGAGTCGTAAAATAATAATAAAAAAATTATTTCTCAAAGCATGACGTATGTAATGCCACTAATCTTGCACCCATGTTCAGGAATTTTGTACTTCTTAATACGATTTTGCAAAGGAAGATTCTTGTAACTTTACGTAAAGTAAAAATAAAAATTTTTCATGGTCTAAAAATAATTTCACAAAATTAGGAACCTCTGATTACTTTCATAACAACATCAAAGTTTATTACTGCAAAGGTTTATTTCTTCAAAAAAAACAAACTTTCTGGTTGCAGAGAACCTTGTTGTAAACAACTCCACTTCTATAGTAGCTATTTTGGAATAACGTTAAAGAACAAAACAGCCTCGTTCATAATGAATGATCTCATAAGAGTTGTCACTTTATGGCCGTCAAGGGCCAGCACTCATGATTAGAGTCAATTACGCTTCAATTTACTCTCATCTCAAGTTACTTTATCTGATATTAAGCAGGCTGTAAATTTTGCTCGTGAATAAAATCGGAAACATTTTTTAAGGGTTCACCAGAAAAATTCCTCACTTAAGAACCTAAAGAGTCGGGCAGTCGCGTAAATTCTAAATGGGCCTTCATTTGCGACATTGTAAATGACTCCGAGTTACTTTTGAGGTCAAGCTGTTTCCGTTAAAGTGGTCTCCAACACCGTTCAAAGGCAGAAGTAGTTCTAAGAATTAAAAGCGATATTTTAATTTTCAAAAATTTTAGCGTCTCTTTAATTACCCATAAACAATGGCTTAATAAACAAAATGGCGCCAGCGTAAAAGACTGGAAGGTGGTCGTAAAAACCAAATGGTGACAATGGATTGCGTTCATTATCTGCTCACGGCAGGTCAAAACACCTTTGCCGCGTCTTTCTCCACCCCTGAAACGACAAAACTTTTAATTTTTAAATACCTTCGGTGAAATGATTAATTCCATGCTGCGCCGATAGCTAAGGAATGAAATTGCATGAGATTTCTTCCCCCATTCCGCCCCCTTTTTTAATGTAATTTCTTGTTGTTTCGCGGTGATCAATAATTCAGAAGAAATTCATTAATTCGGCACCTGTGTGTTGGGTGTTTGTGTGTGTCGAGGAGCTTTAACAATAAGAAACCATTGCGGCTCCGCAATTATTGTTAGTGAAGGGGAGAAATGGCTGTAGGGAGGGAAAATTATTAATAATAAAAAAACCTAAAAAAACCTCAAAGAATAATGAAAAATGCAATTTAGAATTAAAGAGAAAAACTACATTCTTCCAACATTAATAACCCCTTAAAAAATGGAACTTCCCCTTTCGAAACAAAAATTCGAACATTTTTCACTCAGCAGGCAATATCTAGGAGAAGTTTGCTTTTGTAAAAAAAAAAAAAAAAAAAAAAAAATCTGAAAAGGGGAAAATCCCATTAACAAAGAAAACTTTTTTTATCAGAAGGGACAAAAGCAATATTTTTCTTCTCCAGGAAACGCTCAAATTCATAACATTTGGCGGCAGTACTGCGGAAATTAAAAAATGAAAATTCTAAAATGTAATATCTATCGTTCTTCAACTACAGCTTTAATATACAGACTTTATCAAATCGTATCTATATAGTGACAAAACGAGGCATGTCCCAAAAGAAATGCGAATGATTGTTAATAAAATCTTATTAACGAGGCATGTCCCAAATGAATGTTTTTGGCTACAAAGTAAGACCCATGTGAACCAATACAACGTAGTAGCAGTGTTGGAAATCTGTTTCTATAAGGTTGTTCAGAGGACTCGTTACGGCTTTTTGGGTGTTCTCAATGGTTCCAAAATGAGTCTTCTTGTAGTGGGATTTGAGCTTGGGGAACATGGCCGTCAGGTCACGGCTATTGGGAGAGTGTGAAAGGGTTACAATATTTTTTGAACCAAAAATTCGTGGATTGACACGAAGTGTAGGAGGACTGTTGCCGTAATGGAGGATTCACGAAGTGGTAATCTGGGGACGAACTCTCAAAACTATTTCTCAACGCACAATAATCTCTTGGATGACATTTTGATCAATTTTTAACGTCGAAGGGCGCCCAGGGCATTGTTCATCTTCAACCCATTCTCTCTCGAAGTTCTTTTGCCACCTGTAAATTTGTGCCTGAAAATAGAACGTCTTTCCAAAAGCTGCCTTAATCATATCACCAGTTTGCAGTTAAATTTATCGACCTTAGCGCAAAATTTTAATTGCATAGCGTTGCTCAATACTCTGTATTTCCATGTGACGAGCAAGCAGGACACGGCTGTTATGGCCAAACGGCAAGATTGAAAGCCCCGAGTGGAATGATCGATTAACAAAAAAAGAAAATACTTGTGATCTCCTCCAGACGGGGGAAGTAGGAAATTAAGCCTTGACTGAAAATTAACTTCTCTTTTTTAGCTAATAGATCATTCCACTCGATTAAGGACTCTCGATCTTACGGTTTAACTATATGCGAGATTCCCCTTCCATTCATAAACCTGCGCAGCCCAGCAACGTAAGTAATATCGCCCGTTTATCCCCGTATATTTCACGATCATTCTACAGCCCCCCCCCCCCCCCCCCCGAAAAAAATTCTGGGTACTGCCATGGCCCAAACCCCAACCATGAAAGGAAAAAGATTGATTAACAGGATGCCTCCAACATAAGGCGAAATTCAAAGCGGGCAGGCTTGGTTAGAACATGTTGGCCACAGACTTTTCCACTGGCATTGGGAAGTGACGCCAATACTCATACTATTTGTCAGGAAGTATAAACTCTTAGATTTCATGGGCGAGCTGCAGCACATAAGCCAATGATCACTGTCTCTCGATTACAGTGATGCACAACAATGGTAACAATGGGAACACTGGAAACGCATGAAATTCGGCTAGGGAAGAATTATAGTTTGGACCCGATTTTCTTGGTTTGGGCTTGTAACGCAGAAAGCACAAGGCTCTAAAGCAATATTGGACAGTCCCGTGTTACCATATGGCAACAATTTGGAACTAACCTTTTGCATTAGGAGGAGGACAACGCGCCCACGTTTAAAGCAAAAACAAAACCGAGTGGTTCGAGGAAATGAGAGTACATGCATTCGACTGTCAGGCCCAAATTCCTGAACAGAATCCAAATTGAGCGTGTTACGCCAGAGGAGTCTCTTGAAACCACTACAAAGCACCTCGCCACATTACAGGAGGAATGGAATAAAATATGTTCATTTACCGAAACTTAGTAGAAAGTCTTCCTCGGCTGTGATGACTTGCCAGTTCCAGGTAGTCTTATTCCTATGAGTATTCATCAATAATGGCAACACAGCGAATACAGTAAGCAGTTCCGCCGTATCCAGTAAAAACAGTAAGCAGTGTCCAGTCACAATATTTGAGAGTTTAATTGTTAATTCGTAACGGAAAATATACAGAGGAAAAAATTATAAACGTTTGCCCATGTACAAAACTCAAATGCTATATGATCCGAATTTGCCCCCCATAATTCCGAATCTCTTCCAAACTAAGTAGTGAAGTAAGACTGTCTATAGCAATTTTCAATCTTCTAATATATGTCAAAGGGTGTCGGATATGAGAGACGGACACTTTCAAAATAAGAATAGAAAGACAAATAAAAAATTTGAATCCCTCCCCTAAAAAAGAAGGGTTGGGGGGAGGGGGGAAGCAGAGGCAGAAACCCAACTCCACTATAAAGGTTTCCAAAAAAGATAAATTTCGCTAAGAGAGAGGTCGAAGTCTGAAATAGGGTGACACATGAAAGGTTACAAGTAAAGCGTGGATGGAAAGCGAGAAGCATTCGACAAAACGGTACAAAAAATCGGAGATGAAAAAGCGACTTGTAAACGTTCGATAAAGAAGTCAAACGGTCAAAAACTCTCTCCCTCCACTCTAGGCACTCTAACATACCGAATGTCAAATCTGAAGGAGTCGAAATCGGAAAGCAATCAGAGTTGAAAAGTGGGAGGCGAGAAAGGGGGGAAAAAATATTGACTCTTTTTTATTGCAAAGAGCAGACAAAAAAGTAAAAAAAGAGATACAGAGAAGGCTTGATAAATTATTTTGGCAGCGAGCGCCGCAAAGAACAGAGGAAAATTGTGCAAATCCATTAGAAAGGAAAACGCTGTTGGGAGATGAAGATTTTTTTTTTATCAGCGGATGAACACACGGGTAATACGTTTTACGAAGTTAATATATGATGAAAAAGGAACCAGGAAGAAAAAAAAAATTTTTTTTAAGAAAAAATTCGATTGAATGAATATATATGAGATGAAAATCCTGTGCGAGAATGAGGTGTTTTACTAAAAAGCCATGTTGTCAGGAAAAGGAAGCCGAAAAGAAAATATTCAAGAACTTCATTCAAAATGATTTTGGCCACAGAACGAAAACTAAAAAAAATCCAATTTCCAAAATATAATAAAATTTCTACTGCATCCTCCTTATACACGTCTATCTAAAAATAAATCTTTGCGTTTCATATAAATCAAGTCATGGGATACCGAAATACGGCTCCTTTTCTATACTTTAACTATTGGCTAATATAAATTTAAATCTACTTTGCTAAAATGAGCTGTTAAACTATTTTTTCTATACAGGATGTATCAAAAATACGTTTACAACCTTGAGGGTGAGTTCCTCACCAAAAAAAGAAACATAAGTTTTTCGGACATGTTTATATGGATTATGTTTCTAGTTTTGGTGTAAGGAACCCGTCCTCAAAGTTTTTAAACATATTTTTGATACACTCTGCATAATTGACTTCAACTGATGGTTTTGTTAGGTTTTCAACTCCGTTGACACAACAAATTTCACTTTTTTGTATTTTACCGCATTCATATAACAATGTCGAAAAACAGCACTTTTTTCTCGTCTTGCCATTGCATCATCGTTCTTCGATGCTTGCTGTTATAACCCTAGGTGTTATTTCTATCGTTCTTCGAATTTTCTTACTCTCTTTACTCCATTATCGCATCGTTATTTGTTATAGGCGATTCTGATGTTGCTATTCGCCTATATCTCTTACTTACAGGTGAGTATAAAAAGTATCGGATCGGAAAGATAGATTTATTTCAGATACTGCTACAAAACCTTAAAATTCTTTAAGTACATCCCTTGAATGTCGACTTTTGCCAGCGGCTTTTCCTCGACTCGAAGGCTCCCTGGTAGCCGGATTCCAGAAGGTACGCGTGCAAGCTTCTTTGACGGCACTTAGGGTCCTATGGTGGTGTCCTTTGAGGGAGGATTTCACCTTTGGGAATAAGAAAAAGTCTGCTGGGGCCAAGTCGGGACTGTAAGGGGGTTGGGGAGTCGTCACGACGCAGTTTTGCGTCAGATTGTCGGTCACCTTGGAGCAAGTGTGGCTGGGTGCATTGTCGTGATGCAATTTCCAATTTCTGGCCTCACTCAGAGCTATACTGAATAACCCTTATTCGGTATAACCCTGGACCTCACCCGGTTAACCGATGGTCTGAATTCAGCACGTCACGCACACGCTGCTGTGGTTTTTGAACGTCGACGGCCGTCCAGCGCGAGGCTCATCCTCCACACTCTCTCGGCCATCTTTGAAGAACTTGTGCCACTTAAAAACTGCAGTTTGTGAGATGCTTTCAGCCTTGAACACTTGGCGAATCATGCCCAACGTCTCCGTACCAGATTTCCCCAGTCCAACACAAAATTTGATGGAGTACCGCTGTTCAATCGTTCGCTGCATTTTGAGCTGGACCCGACTCACTCGACAGGGTTCCACTAAAACTTCGATCTAGCTTGAAAACATACGCTCGCAGGCGAGTGACGCTTGGCGCGTTTTGAAGGTCAGACCCCACACCACCGACTACGCTCGGTGCGAGCGCGTTGCGAACTACAATCACGTCAGGAAAAAATTGTTCCCGGTACTTTTAATACAAACCCTGTATACGAGAAGCAATGCTACCGCTGAAGAACTCAAATCCTCATATGAAATTATTCTGAGATGATTCTTTTTTAAACCCTTTAAACAGAAACATAGTTTGAACGACCATTAACTAAAAGTGGTTTCCCAAAGTCAAAACATTTTTCTTACCGCTGAAATAGACTTAAAAATCACATGATTCGAGTGGATATGTTGAAATTTTGAAAAAATTTCGTCTGCATGTATGTATATGTAAGTGACCAATTTTGTGCAGCTAACTCCTTCGAAACGGCTAATAGCAGAAGCAAATGAAATTAATACACTCTAGAGGGGTCTTTAACCTGTGCCCTGACGTACCGTAGTGTGTAAATTAACGTGAACAAAAGGGAATTTTGGGTATTTTTTATTGAAACATGAAGTAATTATTTTAGTAAGTACGAGGGTTGTTCAAGAATTTTTGCCTCCTGGTCCGTAACTTTTTTATTTGCTAACCGATTTCCAAAATTCTTTTTGTATCTGATACATACATTTGTCCTCTATGTAATTCACTCTTCACTTTTCGACATAGACGCCAACGCGTGACTAGTCGGGTGAACCCGTCGGAGAGAATTCCGGGGTTGTTATGGACACGAGAATTGAATGTCAGCTTTGGATCCTCTTCTCAGCACGATAACGCCCGCCCGCACACGATCACCACACACCAGAGGCGTTGCAGCGCCTACACTTCAAAGATGAAAAACTGCAGTTCAAAGATGAGAAGACTTTGCACATAGTGATGACAGAGAAGAAGACAGAGCACCTTCCCAAAGAAGAAGGAGAGAGCACCTTAAGGGACATGAGTTGCGTTCTGATGACGAGGTGAAAGATGCCATTCAATCCTCGTGTCGACAATCCCGGAATTTCTCTCCGACGGGTTCACCCGACTAGTCACGCGTTGGCGCAATGAAAGGGATGGGAACTATGTCTAAAATGAATAGTTCATTACATAGAGGGCAAATGTAAGTATCAGATACAAAAAGAATTTTGAAAATCGGTTAACAAAGTTACGGATCAGGAGGCAAAAATTCTTGAATAACCCTCGTATTTTTATTACAATACAGTAAACAGCATAATTAGTGTTGCATAACAGCTGTAAATCAGTCCTGACAAACTCAGGAATTCAAATTATGTATAAATTTCCTCTGGTTCATATTAATATGCACACTACTGCACTTTTATAGTAGCAATTGATTAGGCCTTTTAAGAGATATTTTTCTAAAAAGAAAATTATAAAATAAAAAGTAGGAATTGTAATATCTTATAATTAATTAAAAAATAGTAACTCCATTTTAATAAAGGAAATAGAAATAAAAAAATATTAAAAACAATTGATAAATGAAAGTCCCCCAATGTGGAGTAATACAATTTATGAAGTGGACGGAACACAGATGAAAACAAAGGTCTTGAGAAGCTATGTAGATCTGGTTGAAGTAGACGAAACACAAGTGAAAAGAATACAAGATTCTTGTGTTTCGTCCACTTCATAAATTGTATTTCTCCACATTGGGTGACTTTCATTTATCAATTGTTTTTAATATATATTTTTATTTCTATTTCCTTTAATTAAAATGGAGTTACTATTTTTTAATTAATTATACTATAAAATAAAGAGTAAATGCATTATTGGTTACGATTTGATAAAAGAGAAATAAGGATAAAAGAGAAATAAGGACTGCATCTTTATAGATGAAATGTCATTGATTATGGTCACTGAAATTTACAGGGTCTTTATAATTAAAGTTCCATTTTGACATGGCCATAAAAAAAAACTACTAGACCAAAAGCTATAATACTTGGTAATATTATACAAGAAGGCATGGGAAGTTCATACCCAACAAAAAAAAAAAAATTAGTTCAAAAGGTTACCACCAGCATGGAATGGCGCTCTATGCAATATTCGTATACGAAATTAGACACGAAGACACAGGTTAGCAAGTCTTTAATCGTTACTAAAATTAGTTACATGTTGATTGTGGCCTGCACCATTTACTGAAAGCAGGTTACATCGGATTATTGTGTCTAATTTCGTATACGAATATTGCATAGAGCGCCATTCCATGCTGGTGGTGACATTTGAACTACTTTTTTTTGGTGGGTATGAACTTCCGATGCCCTCTTGTATAATATTACCAAGTATTATAGCTTTTGGTCCAGTAGTTTGTTTTTTTTATGGCCATGTCAAAATGGAACTTTAATTATAAAGACCCTGTACTATGGTCATTCTTAAAGTCATGAACACCAGTTTTTTTACAAATCAGAATTTATCGATACAGAAAATACAAATAAATCACCTTAATCTATAAACTTTTCTTCACTTTTCAACATCATGTCCATTTCTTTACATCCTTCTGCAAGCTTGAAATTCTCTTGCGGTAGAATTCGGTTCCAGCTGACTGAACACAGTGCCCTATTCCAATTTTGCTGCGATTTCCATCATCATAACACAACGGTCTTCGTTAATAATGACGTCAGCGTTCAGTGGAAGCAGTTCAATGGTGACCGCTACGAGGCAAATGTTGGATGCTCATGTTTCCATCTTTGAAATGCTTCACCCATCTCCTAACGTACGTCCCCATATGGGCGCTAAAGTCTTTGCGAATTTCAGCAGCGGAGATTTCCTCAACAAGGAATTAAATGACAGCACATTGACGAAACTGTACATTATTGAGAGCCATTATATATCTAGTGCGCTTGGTCACGTGAAAGACGCTACTGACGCCACAATACCTCAACAAGTAGTTTAATTTTGTAAGATGATATTATAATTTTTCTATATTAATAAAAATTATTAAAATTTTTTGCTTAAGACTTTAGCAGGACCCTCATACGTACATGATAATAATTAAAACTTTTTATGAGTGTTTTTCCTCTTCGTTTTTACTGTTTTCATCAGCAGGACCCTCGTTTATACTTTTGGCATTTTCATTACTTCCCTGTACGAAGTAAAGGAAGTATTGTAATCGCGAAAAATTTCGGTTTTCAGATTTCAAAGAAAATATCCACTTTGACCATCCCTAATCCATTTTGACTAGCTTCGGCGTGACGTCTGTACGTACGTATGTGTCTCGCATAACTCAAAAACGATTAGCCGTAGAATGTTGAAATTTTGTATTAGGACTATTGTAACATCTAGTTGTGTACCTTCCCTTTTGATTGCAATCGACTGTGCCAAAAATGTGTATTTGTGGTGTTCACAACAGATTTTCTTACATGTCTATGGAGTTTGTTTGCGTGGAGCAGTTTGTGACGTCAGAGTTTGATTGTTTCTTCTGAGAGGGGAAACAATGAAGATGAGAAATTGCTGCACAAAAACGAAAGTCAAATTTTGTTTCAACAACTGGGAATTTTTAGACAACAAAGAAACAATGTAATTTAATAGGCGTACAAGGAAGTCACATGGTGCCCACAATAGATATTTTTCTATATGTATCACAAAAGCAATTAACATTTTCTTTATGTAATTTAAAGGTAGTTAACATGTGATTAGGTGATTAACCTATTCTAGTCGCATTAGAAAGCATCCCAACAATTTCAAGCACATTCAGCCAGAATATTCAGCAGTTACGAGTATACACCCAAACAATTTCAAGAAGCCCCCCCCCCCCCCCTTAGCCTGCCCAGCAAATTGGAGAAAGGATCCTAACAGTTTCAATTGCTTGATCTGGTTATTTCCGTTGTAGATAAAAATGTTTTCATTTAAATCAAAACCAGAAGAAAATATCTTCAATAAATTAAAGTTCTCCTTTACGATTTTTTACCCTACTTTTATTTGTCCCCTAAAAAGAAAATATGAGCACTTTCCTCTTCGTTTCGGAGATTTTTCTTCTTTGTGAAACATTCATGAAGAAAAATTACACAGTGGTAGAAAAAAAAACAAAAAAACAAAACAAAAAAAAAATTTTCATTCTTCGTTGCTATTAAATATTTCAATTTGTATCCGAGTAAAGTGGCGATTAGAAAAAGTTTCAAAATTCAACATTTAAAAAAGTTGAGTCTAAACTTAGCATTAAAGAACAATGCCAATGAATTTCTCGCATTAAAAATATTTGAAAAAAAATTAATCCAGAGAGAAGAAAAATAAAATAAGACGGAATGCTTAAGATTCATTCGTAATAAAGAAAACGTCGTTTAAAATCCCTAAGAATCACGTGAATTAAAAAGTTTTGACTGAACCTCCTCGAATTTATAAAAGAAAGCGAATTAAAAAATAAAAGGAGAGAGAAATGGAAAATCCAATGAAAAATTCATACAATCTCAAGTTTTCAAGAGGAAAAAGCGATACAGGATGGAAACTTAAAAAAAAAAAAGGAAGCTATCTTTAATAGAATTTTCAAAGAAGAAAAATGGAATTAATCAAAAGCAGCTTTCAGAGAATTAATGACCTAGAAATCGGAAACGGATGACAAGGAAAGCTTGAGATTTTCCATTTCACTATCAGATTGCGATGTTCCAAGAAGCATTTCAGCAATCCAAGAAACAAAAGTTCTCAAAACATGTCTAACATAATATTATATCATTAAATCTTGTCAATATTATTCCACAACAAGAACATTGCCTTCATTTGACGGACCAGACTCTAACAATGACATCCTAGTATCAATTTGATTCGAGATGAACTCTGTGAAAACGGTATTTTGGCAACTCGCCATAGTACTGTATAAACCATCACATACAAACATGTTATCTTAAAGGTTTATTTATGTTGGAGATTGACATATATTAATGAATGACCTAGGCATCAACAAAACTATTTTTTTTTCAAACCCAAAGATAAAATTATTTTTCATCGCATTAGAGGCAATTCAAAATTTAATGAAGCAATGTCAGACAATAATTTGACAGAACATTTACTCTTCATTTTCTTTAAATGCTATCCTGTCTTCTCTTATACTCCACTCTCTCTCGCACAAGAACCCAACATTGCAAGAGCTCTTATTTCCACGCTGTGAAGAAATAGAGATGCGAATGCAGGAAATACATTTTTGAGTATGTTCGACATCCCATTTCTATAGCAATCTGAAGCCCTTGACGTGCTTGGAAAATCGTATGAATTATTACCAACTAAGCCAAAAAAAGAATGTTTATTGCGGATAAAATACCTTTTATAGAAAGTTTGAACTTAGCTCGACCTCATTATCATAAACAGGTGTCACGTTATCTGAATGGTCCATTGATGCCCCTAGTGTCTCTAAATTCGTGGACTCACTGCAAAGTGCCGTTGGAGCACACTACAGAGAATGGGTGTTAAACTTAATAATGCCTAATAAGTTCCTCTTTCGCTCCAACCAGAGTTAGTTGCGTGCTTACAGAGTAAACAGAACACTGTTTTGAAGGACAGTTGAATGCGAGCCACGGAACTCGAAAAAGGTCGCAGTTTGAACAACCGGCGAACAGCAAGAACGACTTTCTGCCAAAAATTAGGCAAATCAGCTGATGAAACCTTTCAAAAGATTAAACAAGTGTACTGCGACGAAGTCTTTGGCTGCAGTGCTCTATTCAGTTCCAACGAAGTGGTCGGCCAACGACAGTCCGAACTGAAGTCATTGTCACATGAGCAGCCATACGGGATATTTCTGCAAATAACTTCCAGAGATCTCTTTAGCAGTTACACCAATGTTGGCAGATATGTATAAGCGTGTAGGAAGATGTTGTCCTAAGGTGCGACAAAAGAAAAAAGGTAAACAGTAGCTCAACACGGTTCCGTTAAAAATAATTTAAGTAGATAATTTTTTTTTTTAACCGAAGTGAAGTCGGAAAGAAATCGGAACCAAAGCAGCGTTTTAGCATGGAATATACTAATTGAAAATATCTCAATTGAACGGATCCAACATTTTCTTATCATTTTCGTCATCAGAATACAAAAAAATTCATTTATAAGCAGTGATTTTCTTTTAGAAAGTAAATAAAAAGCCAGGCCTTATTGTGCAATGTAATTAATGATAAAAATAAGTTTTCATGTATAAAAAAATGCATTTCTGAACGAACGAGTAGAGGCAGTTCTTACTATATTTTTTTATTTCTGGAGTAGAATTCATTTAGAAGATTCAAGGCTTAAGGTATAAAATCCGATATCATTGACAGAGAGAGAATGTGAATCCGATTTCAGTCGAGATTTGTCTTGCTATCGATCCCAATAAGTTCAAACTGGATTACTTAAATCAAATAAAGCATTTACTCGCCTGTAGGCGCCTAAAGAATTTTAACGAAGGAGAGTTTATCACTCAAAATCCACTTCCGAGAAAACGTAGCCTAAGCACTACGCTATTCGTCTTAAAAGGCATTCCAAACGACTTCGCAAGAGAAGCCCAAATGTCTACTAGAACTCAGAAGCCCAAACGTAAATTTCACGCAATCATCCTATTTGTTACCGGGCGTGATTCAGCGTAACAGGGCCATAGAAGAATTACGAGCATCGGACTGTTAATCCCTCATAGAATCGCAATATAAATCGGGATATTGAGCTATTAATTTCGGCAAAAATAAGCCCCCTTCCAAATTCCGGACTTCGACGAAAGCCTTTGCGGATCGATTCCAATAAACATATATTCCCGTTCAATGCTTCTCATTTAAATTCCAATCGATAATATCGAATAACATCCGCTGACGATACCACATTGAAAGTTATTGTCCCGAATAAAAAAAATAAAATGCATCATCATAAATTCTGATTTTATTATCATAACGACTCTTTCACAACAACACATACACGCTGTTTATTTCATCAGATCGCAACTTGAGTTTAGCTTAACGCAATCAATCTCTTAATTATTTTCATATAATTTAGAATTCATTAATTTCATAAGTTATCCTAAACACATGTGCTATTAATTATACTTTTCAAATCGAAATATTTATTTTGCTTGGCATTTCATTCGTTTACATTAACGAGAAAAATGTGCACACTATCGATTTTAATTACCAGAATAAAACTTTTAAAAGTTTCCCGTTTAAAACTCAAATTTATTTTTTAAAAAAATGTTTTTCTCTTGCTTGTCCGAATCCAATATCGTGGAATTTGTTCTCGCATCACGTTCGTCGTATTGAATTTCCCATATATTAATACAAAGGATACTCCTCCATTTAATCCATCAACATCACGATGCACATGCTCACTTGTTCAGCTGGCTAATCGATGCCAACATCAACTAGGAAAGGCAAAACTCAATAGCACAATAAAATATTCAAGTGACCCTTATCAAAAGTATTAACGTTCAACTTGACTAATAGCTAAATTCCAACGAGCTACAGCCGTTGATTCCATTTAGATGTCGTGTAATGGACGCATTAGCAACAAGAGAAATGAAATCGCCAGAACCCTAGTACCACGAGATGTATCAACTCATAATTGTGAGCAAAAATTCTTTTTATTTTCACTAGAGAGCGAGTAATCAAATTAAATTGCACTTTATTGGTGTTGTGCAAAATTTAATGACATTTGTTATTACAAATTGAAATTCTGCTCGCATGAATTGAAACGCAAACAACCGTGATGGCATACGGACTTTAGAAGTGAATTACCGTACACCACAAATATTTGTTACACTCAATCTAAATGGAGAAATCCGTTATCATTAAAACTAATACATATATAATAATTTAATAATAACTAACTCTTAATTATTAAATTGGTCGTCCATCTCATCGAATTCGCACACAAAAGGAAAATTTTTAAAACAATTGATTGCTCATAAAGTAATGACCCACGTTTTTTTTCTCGGAAACTTTATTCAAAAGGCCTAAACTTTACAATATAAATGAACGCTTCCTCTATACATACTATTTTCCGCATAATGCGCATTGATTTAAATGGTCTTACGCCGGAACGAACAAGTGACGCTGGCTTTGCATGAACAAGCTCTTGTCCTGTTCACGCAACTATATTTGAATTGTTGATTGATAGCGGTAGGGACACAACTGAAGTATTTGATGCAAAAGTGGACAACTCCATTTTACCAAATTTTCAAGAGAGACAAATCTGATTGAAACTGTCATAATATGAAGAATTCTGTAAAGTATATTTTTCAAACTTTCAGTCTGAAATCCTTGATCATAATTTGGATTTCCACGCAATAAATGCCAATTTTATACCAATTACCTCTCAATTGTCAACATGTGATGCGCTGGTTCTCACATCTTGACTGGTGGCTGAGGCAGGATCATGCATCTCCATCTCACCACTTGCCGGAGCTTTAATTCTGAACTTTAACACTGAGCTCAGCAGGACACAAATTCTTGTGAATGTCTGCGGTTTCTTCCTTCGCAACGAGGAATTCAATTAGAGCTGAATGTTTGTCTCGCGAGTTATTCACAGGCGCCATTATTACAGATTACCACAGCTGTTCCATCTGTCGGAATTACATGGAATTTCGCACGCAAATGCGGGGCCACTTCAAATTTGTAGCATGCATAATATTACTTTTCTATCTTTATAAAAACAAGGGGCGTTACTTTTTGAGTTATCCGCGGAAAAAGATTACTTCATAATCAAGAAGACCCTCTCTTCTGAGTACTTATTAAAGGTAACAGATGTTGAATGTAGTTAATCAAACTTTAAAAGAGCCGTGAATGGTAGCTCGGTTACCAAAAACGGTGAGTACGGTTGAAAATACATGGACGGAGGAAGAGGAAATTAAGTTATTTCCGATAATTTGTAAATAGAGAACAAGATATTATCACCCACATTCCCTTTTTCAGTTAATCGGTCATTCCACTCAGAGCTCTAGATTTTACGGCTTGAATTATAGTTGAATAAAGGTTAGTCAGATCGGGAAGGAGGAACCAAGCGCTCATCAACCAGTGACGTCAAAGGTTCAACATGTATTCGATGGCGAGGCGAGGTCAGCAAGAAAAAGGACATTTCATTATATTATCCAGTGCATGTTGTTTGCAAAAAAAATATAAATAAATAAAAAATGGAATCGAAATTAATACTTTACTTGGTTGCGAACCTCATCTCGCCTCCGAATAGCAAGTTGAATCTTTAACATCACAGATTAATATCGCTTGGTTACTCCTTCTCGATCAGACTATAACCTCCTTTATTCAACCATGGTTTGACTATAAGAAAGAAAAATTCTTCAGAAAAAGATGCCTACGTGTCCGGGCGCACTTTATAGCAAATTATTACTTCACTAAATTTAGAAAAATAAAACTTCTCCAATTTTCTGGATATTTGACTGACTGTTGTCTTAATTGGCACGACCTCGTGAATAACTTTGTTAATGAAAATTATGCAGAAATATATTTAAGGAAAATTTCGAAGCCTATCCAAAAAGTAAGATCTTATCAAATATTCCCGCTGCAGCGCTGCGAGTGAGTCTTGATTATGCGCATGCGCGATTTCTTGTCTTTGTACTGGCGCCATTTTCAAAGCGTCATGCAGTTCGTCTATTTCGTTACGAGCGTCTACGATCTCAGAAATCCAGCCACGTTTGAAACTGGTTTTGTGATTCGTTTTCTGAATGCAAAGAGCATTAAACCGGCTGAAATCCACCGTCAAATTTTCGAGGTTTATGGCAAACAAGCGACGAGTGGTTCAATTGAATCGAGATTCGTGCGGCTCTTTAATGAAGGACCTGAAAATGTGCAACATGAAGAACGAAGCGATCGACCATCTTTGGAGAATGATGTTTTAGTATATCAAACATTTGAAATTAGTGGACAGCGGTTCTTAAATGATTTCACGTCAAACAAGCAGTGGTATGTAGTTTGCTTCAGTGGCGACACGTTTCTATGACCTGGAATATAACGTTCATACAAGTGACGCAACGGTGATGGAAACTACGAAAAAAATATTTCTTCAGATACCAGCAGCACCTTTACTATTGTTTTCTTTTTTTATTTTAATGACTCGTTGGAATTTACCTTTTGACTAACACTCGTATTTGGTTTGTTTTGTTTTTTTTTGTTTGTTTGTTTGTTTTTTGTCTCCTGTCCCGACAATCGAACAGCGCAGGGGAAAAAAAAAAAAAACGAGTGGTCCGGAAGCAAAGCTTTCACTGCCATACTCGTCCAGAAGTAACAGGGGAAATATACTGAACTAGCAAAGGACCCATATGAAACGCAGTAAGTCGTCTAAAGGATAAAAGGGAGTCCTTTCCTATCAAGAGGGTAAAGCAGATTGTAGATTGACAGGGAACAAGAAGGAGCTAGGAAATCCAGTACTCTGGAAAGATGGCCTTTTAAATGGCGTCGAAGTTGATGTCCAGGATGTGACGAGGCCTGCGATGCCTGAGGGAACTTCTAAAGGTGAGCGGATGATCCAGAATGTCGACAATTAAGGGATTGGGATGGTCCTTAATCTTCGGAATCAGGTTCTTCAGAGATTCTTGAATGGTCAATGGTTACATTAGTTGCAACTATCCTGTCAAGTTGGGCAATGGTCCTCAGGTAACGTTTTGGAATGTTTGGAGGTCCTTCCATCTGGACTTACATCTTGTAGCCATAAAGCAGGATGGCTCGGATTACCATTTTGTATATCAATAATTTGCAATCCACTCGAAGGGTGCTGTTACGCCCCAGAAGAGCAACAAGACTAAACTTTGTCTTCTTAACCTTGTTTCTATATGGTCGCCCCAATTTAGCTTGGCATCAATCGCATTTGTGATTTTTAACTCATTCGAGCTCTTTACCAGAAAGGAAACGTGGGGCTTCGGAGGGTTTTCCTACACTTTATGATAATGAACATAGCCTTGCATTTATCGATGTTCAGGTTTAACCTCCATTTAGTAAATCATTTCTCGCACTGAAGTAAAGCATGTTTGTAACCCAGATTCGACGTGAGCGGGACTGTGCATGCATATCATGATGGACGCTTCGTCAGCAAACAAATTTAGCTTGCGCTTAGTAAAAGTTGAGAATTTTTAATGCCCTTCTGCTCCCGAGTTATTTATATCTCCAAGAAAGGATTCTACTGCTGGAAGTGCGGACTACTTACAGTGCGTCAGTCTTCAAACGCCGAACAGGTTTCAGTAGGTCTCTGCACTCCACTTCAGATGCTATGATACAAAAAATGTGTTTAAGTTATTAATTGTAGTTTAGTTGCTTTTTTTGCGAATAGCGAACTATATTTTTATTTAAGGTTCAATCAGCCAATGAAATCTCCTACATGTAATTTAGTCTATACACTGTAACGATAAATAAGGGCGGACAGACTGATAACTGTTCGTCAATCGTCATTTCTAAGCAGACACTTTACCCCTTCCTTGTTTGGTATTAGGATTAGAGTTGAAGATGCTGAAGATCTTGTTTACTCTCTTAATGCCTTTCCATCATTTTTATTACTGCTTTTTCGTTACTCCTTTTCATTGGTATCCATTCACCAATTTCTCTTGAGGGACGCTAAAAGCCTTATAAGTCGCTGCTTCAGTCACTACTCAAGTCACTACACAAGGCAACTGGCTTTTAAAACCTGCAAAATAAATAGCGTTTCTAAGATGCATGTCCTCATTTTAAGACCTTTTTGCCCTGAAGGAATAATAATAAAACATTAATTAGACTAAATATTGTTTAACCGAACAAGGCGGGAGCTCTTACCACCACTTACGACTAATAAACACAAGGCAACTCGCAATAAAGGAACAAAGGCCATTTAATTGGACAACAGCCAATCCATTCCGGCCTTGGTTGATACGATCAGCCCGTTTCCGGTTCCTTTAGAAGCTTTCTGAAAAATTAACGGCCCAAAGATGAACGTTATTTTTCATCGAAAAACGGTAGCCGGCCACGGAGGGAATCCAATAGAGGCAAAAGGGCCGCTCTCATGGTCGTCGGTCTCCGTAAATCTAACTCCCATTCATCGGTTCGATTGGAGAGACAGCTTTACGGCCTGTCACCGATATTATGACGTCACGGGGGGACGATGAGAACCCTTCTTTTACGACCCTCTGTCCGGCCATCGATATGCTCGGGAAATTTAAAGCGATTTTTCCCTCTTTTTTTTTTTATTTTCATGATGGCTTTTTCCAAGACAATACCAAAGAGTCAACCTTCGTCCTTCATTCACCCTTTGTGAATTCTAGTTTTTGTTCTACTATTACGCCCTCTTATTTAATTTCTCTTATGTGTTTATTCAGCTAACAGAAATGGTGAAAATTAAACTTTAAATTGCACCTTATGGAAATACATTTAAACTTCATTAATAAAACTCCATCTTTTGCTTAGAAATAAAGTGGTCAAAGATTAGAATCACTGAAGCAGAAAACCTAAAGATGGCTTCACGCATCAGCCAGACGTTGTCTTGCTTATAATCATGGCGCTGGATGAAATTTTACTACTTTGGGTAAAGGTAAGTAGTATGTAAAAAGAATTGTTAACGTACACTTTGTGATAGAATTAATGTGGTTATGATTTCAGTGATGATTGAAAATTGTTTTCTGTAAATTTTTATGTTATTTTATTGCATCTTATTACAAACGTAGACTGCTAACTTGTAAATCTATGAATGAATAGTACATATAAATTCGAAAAGTTCATTTTGGCCTGATTAAAAAAAAATTGGAAGATATCGTTTAGTTTTCCGCAACTGAATCTATCAAGTTAATTTTCTGGAAAAAAAATTTTTTAGATGAAGATTTTCATTACTTGAATCTTATTGTACGCTTTATGTTATGGCAATAATATTACTATCATATTCAAAATTTAATAAAAAACAGCAAAGGACAATTCGTGATTAATTATATAAGGTGATCATTTTATCATTTAACGAACAATCATCATGTGTTTATTAAGAAAAGGAGACAAATATACTCGGAGTGACCAGTTTATTAGGAACACCCATGATTATGCAAATCCGATGGCACAGCAATTACTACGCATCAGTTGACCACGTGACAGTCGGTACTAATATAAAGCGAGAATACACCGGTCAACTGGAAAAGATCTGAGCGCGGGATGATAGTTGGGTCAACGTCTTCTAGGATTTTCCCGAACAACCATTTCAAGTGTTTACCAGGACTGGTTAAACAATTAAAATACAACCAGCCGTAAACAAGCTTGTGGTCGCAAACGACTCGTCGATCCAAGGGGTAAGCGTAGGATGGGAATACTTGTTCGTCAACTAACCGTGGAGTACAACACTGGAACGCAGAATAACATCACTGACCGCACTACACGCCGTACACTGGCAAGGATGGGCTACAACAGCCGACGGCCAGTCCAGGTACTTATGAACTCCACACAAAAACGCAAAAAACCTCTCCAATTTGCCCGTGATCACCAACACTGGACACTCGACGATAGGAAGGTCTGCTGGTCGGATAAATCCTGTTTCCTATTGCACCATGCAGATGGCAGAGGAAGAATTTGGAGGCAACAGAACTGAAGCGATGGATCCCTCCTTTCTGGTTTCCACTGTTTAGGCTGGCGGAGGATTTGTAATGCTCTGGGGAATGTTTTCCTGGCTGGTATCGTCCTGGAATGGTTCCAGGAGCACGATAATGAATTCAACTTACTCCTCTGACCACCACAGTCCCCGGATTTGAACCCAATCGAACATCTTTGGGATGAGCTGGAACGTATTATTTGAGGCATGGATCCACCACCATCCAATAAGCATCAACTGGAAGCAGCTGTTGCACCCGAATGGACAAACATCAAGGAACAATGTTTGTTCCTTCCAGCGGCTAATTGAATTCGTGCTGTTATAGCTGCTAGGGGCGGTGCAACACAGTTGTATGGGGGTGTTCCTAATAAACTGGCCACTAAGTGTAACTAACAACAGATGATATATTTCTTTACAGTAGGAATTCAAAATATCCACTCTCAGTTTCAAGGCAAGTTGCGATGCCACCTTGCATAGAAAATACAGATGTTAGGCATAATCTCTTTTTAATGCTTCGCTTCAAATCTAGAGTACATATCATACTTCTGAAGGTTTTTTTTTCCACTCAACTAACCACGATCTGTCTCGTGAGAAGTATATTGCTATCTAACGTATCAAACACTTTAGTCCTTTACAAGAAAGAAACTTATTCTTAATGCCGGGTTGCGTGATCACTCGGTATATGAGATATAAATTAAAATTTGTAAAGAATATTTTTAATCGATCAACCAATTTGCATCACACCCTACACCACAGTACCCTACACCACAGTCACTAGACACTCTTCACAGTCTTACTCCACAACACGATTCTTGCATATCTCACTAGCTTCCTCAATATTCATAAAACGCTGTGCGCATTTCCTTCAGGCACTCAAACTTTTAATCAAACTTACAATTTCAAATACTCAATTACTTGATCTGAGACTGATTAGATTTGATCTTATGCTGCCAGACGGGCATCGGCCCATCACAGCACCTTTTATGTTCATCTGGCATTCTCACCACATGCCCGAATCATCTCAAACACTTCTGTCTAATTTCCTCCACAGTATCCACAGTCACGCCACACAGTGTATAATATTTTTTATCAAATTAAAATTTTTAAATTAACATTTTAATAAATAACATTAAATTAACAACCTTGAAACAACACAAAAATATCCTCCAGCAAACTGTATTGGCTCAAAAAAAAAGAGTTTAATGAAAACCAAAATATGCAGTAACACCAAACAGTAATAGACGAGTCAAACGAGTAAGAGAAAGTTTAAACAGCATGAAAAAAAAAAGGATTAAACATCATGACATAAAAACGTCAATAAGAAAATTAATATTATTAAAAAGTTCATGGGGCTCTGAAAAAACTGCTTATCAAATTCTTAACGAGGTTTAAATAAAAAGAAAAATTTTCGTAACCGAAAAAGAGCGGTAAGAAAATATACTTATCAATGCGACTATTCGAGTGTCTACCGTAAAGATTAATGCATCCAAGAGAACAGAATGACTACGGAGGTAACAATTCACAAAACGGAGAACGGCGACGCTAGGCGTACCTAGTAAGATTTATGTAACTATCAAAAAGAGAAATAGGTATACAGACAGGATATCATGAGGAATACGTATATATAAAATATAGAAAATTTGAGAAATTTTTTATCAGCATTATAATGGTGATACACGCACTATAGCTCTCCTCAATCGGGTATGTCTATAATATCTTTGATATTTGAGTTTGAGGTATTAAATTTGCAATAAATTAACCATGGAAAATTTGGGGGAGACCTCATCCCGCAGTGGATAATTGATGATTGTAGATGACGATGATAATTATAATTAAAATGTATATTCTTATTTTTCTATTAGAAGCTTTTGAGGATTATCTTTCAAAGTGTCTTTCTAGAATAGAAACTAAAATTTACCTTTTTCAGATTCAAATATCGCGTCGCCTACTAAAACATTAAAAGCATCATCAAATGTAATTTTCAAACTGGACAACTTGATAATGTCGGTAAACACCATATATAGGCGCACCGCTGACGATTCATTATAAAGAGGAGGGAGAAAGGAGAGAAGCAATAAATGCTTTACATTTTTCTTGGATTTCATTCAAAACTACATTGAAACAAATGTAGTTTTGTCAAATCGCCAAATCTCATTAAAAGCAGTTTTGTCTCGAAACAGCCAAACGCAACTGATTCGTTTACCGATATTAGTTTCTTGCAGCGCTTGTTTTCTTTATTAAAAACTATGGAAGGAAAAAAATTAGATTCCTATATTTTGAACCCGACAAAGAAGAACAAAAAATTCTTTTTATTCAGTTCTCTTTTTTTTTCTTTTCTTAAAGCAAGTTTTATTTCCATCCCAGAATCGTTGTTTTCCCCTACTATAAAGGGAGCGCGTCTAAACGGGTGAAAGGACCGTTGATTTGGTTCTCGTTCTTTTCTCCTCTCTTTGCGCCGTACCATTTCATTTCCGGGCCAATTTCACTGTCCATTTGGCACGAGAAACAATCGTCCAAAGTTTTCTCCTTCCAAAGCTCACAAATTGTGTGTTCTTCGGGTCCCTTACCCTCGACCCAACAAGGACCGCCTCCCGTCCAATCCTCTCGGGATTCGATAGCTGTTCTACACAGCCCCTTAATATTCTTATCTCTTTCAATCCGAATTTTCAAAGCGGCTTCCTCCTGCTAATTTATTCACCAGGTTTTCAGATTAAAACTGTGAGCCGGGAAATAGTGAAAGTAATAAGGAGGTTTAACGGAAGCCAAGCAGTCCTTCATCTAAAACGCATGTCAAGAATTCAAGAAAATAATGAACGACGATGAAGAGAAAAAAAGAAAAGCTTCTTAAGAGTTTGGAATTAATAAATTTTTATACCTAATCTCTGGATAAAATTTAAATTTGGTAATAAATATTTGTATTAAAAAATTTCTGTCAGATTACCAGTTAGCATTAAGTAAAAACATGTTTAATCTCAACTATAGAACAATAAAAGATGGACGTTTGGAGTGAAATACAATCTGATTAAACAGTTATAATGATTGCTTCAAAAAGGAAGAAACCAATTTTTGAAAATTTATTTATTAATTTATTTGTTAAATCTTTCAATTTGATCTTATTATCAACGCTCTGCTATGCAAATTTATCGTATTTGTTGCAGAAATCTGAGTTTTCCCAGGGAAAAGCCGGTCCTAATGACTGATAGGCTACATGTCTAATAATTAGAAATTTCGACATAAATGACCAGATTTCGATAAGTGTCGCCATATCGTATGCAACTGACATGGGGAAGAGCTCTGCGGTAACCGCAACTAATTTGACGATCCCCTCTTTCCAATGGCATTCAGGTGATGGCATGTTGTTCACCCACTACTACTAGCGAAGGAGGCCTTGGTTCAGCTGCCGTCTACGGTTGCTTAGTTATAGAAACTTTGAAATCGGCTACGGACTTTTGAATCGCCCTGTATTTCTCCCTAATTTTATATGGTGAATTATTAGAATACAAATATCTATATCGAAGAGAAAAGGAGTGGGTTTGAGCATAAACGAAAAATAGAAATTTTGAACTGCCTTGAAAAAGGTGAAAATGGTGCAAAACTTGCCACCATTTATTATCATTATTTACTATATGTATGCTCATATATTGCACACCAATAAATATAACTTCTCTTATAAAATAATAATAATCGTGCAATAAATTTATTTAAAATATTTGAAATTGTGTGAATAAAAAATAAAAGGACAAACTTCAGATGATTTCTGATGGCACTGACGAAGCGATATCATTTTCTCATAACAATACTCGGTGTACTTTTCTGTGTTGCACATTATGTAATTTGAGTGACGTTGAAGCACAATGGTCCGTTATTCCTTGCAAGAATAAGCCGAGATGGTTTTCGTCTACGGTCAAGCACATGGCAAAGTCGAGAGGCCGCACGAATTTACCGAGCTATGTACCCTGATTAACAGCACCAACCAACGGATAAAACCAGCTAGAATTTTCGAAAGAGTGGGGGGACATGCAATTTCATCCATGGCGGCCACTTTAAACAACTTCTGTAACATGGATGAAATTAATGCCATATAATGTCATGTAAAAGTACTAATTGGTTTCTTGCAGACTCGCTTTGTATGTCCAGACATATGTTGATAAGAACTTTTTTTTGTTCCCTTTCCTGTCAGGAATCCCCTCCAGAAGTTTGTCGCCTTATTTTTTATTCACCTTGTTTAGGTGTAAAAATTCGACTATCCGGATTCGCTTAACAACACTGGCCAACAAAATTTAAGATTTTTCTTGTGACAAAATGAAAGTGGGTAATTTTTGGTAGTATTTTTTCTGCTGATTACGAATATAATTTTTAAATTTCTCTAGCACGCACAGCTTTCTTGTTTTACAATGAAACATTTTTAAATCATTCAGTGTTTGGGGCCTGGTAAATTTCCTTGCAGCCCCAAAATAGGGATACTTTAACAATGTAGCCCTTCTCTTCACTCCCATTACTTTAACATAGAAGTCTCGAAGTGCATAACTTGGAAACGTGACGTGATAGAAAAAATCTAAAAGCAGATTCGGATTCTACATACAAATTACTTCTAAGAACACTATGTGTGGTCTTAATCACAAAATGCGTGTTGACTAGTGCAATCAAACATATTATTATGCTGACTAGTGTAGTGATTATCCTGATTGGGGAACGTCAAAATAAAACGATTAATCATGAAACAAAATTGTACTTAATTTTGATTCCCACAATTAACAAAACTCATGTTTGATCTGAATTTTATTGTACGCTTTTCAAAAGTTTGATTATACGTCATTTTTACTTATGCTTAATCGCATGTTTGTTAGTTAAAGAAGGGTGAAGTTTTACGAGAAAATGTTTATGTCAGTTTCAGTTAATTCATCATTTACATTTATTTTTTTAAATTTGCAACGTTTTAAATGTGACGACGTCATTTATTGATTTGCTGTTTGCTCTGACGACCTGTCAAGTGATTTTATCGTTTCTCAACGTTGGATTTTCCCCTTATCTCCCAACATGTGTTTTAGACATGAATTCTATTTCAAATTTTTAAAAGTTTCACATCATGAAAGGATGATATTTCTTCTTCAGCAATATGTCAGCAGTATCATTTTTTTAAATAAGGAGAGGACGTCTTCTCTCTGAAGAAGAGTGCATTCAAACTTAATCAGATTTAAAAATTCATTTAGTACGTCCATATTTTCTTCTTTTTTGAAGAGAATAAACATTTTACTTAATGGCAATTTCCTCAACATTTTTAATTATTACTTTATCAGATTAAGCTCCTCGAGAAGATAAAGTAGTCACAACCACCAATGGAAGACAAACCCGATACTGTTCCAAGTTAACCACTGTAATGTGCTACTTGAAGGCGAGAAAAGATGTGCCAACTCCGCAAAGAGGAAAGTGTATTGCAGTTCCAAGCTTTCGTCATAACTTTCTGGACGTATTTGAAGAGGTTTGCTCGGATGCCAGGATTTGAAGCACTGTCTCTTCTACTCTTGAGAAGATCGTTTCAGAAAGGTCAGGACAGGGTTAAAAGAGAAAATTCTAAAGGAGGTTGCCCTTAAGGGACCAACCCGTTGCTGCGGCTTTTCGGTGTCTCTCTTTCTCTAACCCCACCTCACATACCCACTTCTACGAACTCCAACTTGATGTTTATGTTTTCTCAGCTCTTTAAAGCATCAGATTCCTGCGCTCAACCTATGACTATTGCCATTCCTTTCCTACTTCACAGACTGCATTTAAACGAGTGAGAGAAAACATTTTCTGCTAAAGCGAGAAGCTCTCCAAACCCTTTTAAGCCATTTGCTTAATTCCTTCACTAATTAAAATTAAATTAACAACTCGAGAAAAGCGCTATAAAAAGAAAATAACCTTATGCAGCTAAAGTATACAATTACGCAAAACTATCAAAGTTCAAAGTAGATGCAATATGTTTGAAAAATTTCAATTTATCACATACCCCGGAGAAATAAAAATCTTCTGTTCTCCGAAAAACACGGGTTAATTCAAAACGGAAGCTCAAAATAGCTTTAAATTGAGTTTAGGAAATCTTGTTTTTCTTTCCCATGAACTTCGACGCTCTTTTTTTATTGCCAAAATCTTTCTCCTTCATCTTTCTTCTTTTCCTCTTCTCTCTTTGCTTGTTTCATAGGTTCAGTGAACTTATGTTCTCCGAGTAAAATAGGCACTCGAATGCCTCGGGGAGTTCGGAAAAAAAGCCACCGCGTCCGCCGACAACAATAGCGGAGGGAGCCGGTATCTTTATTTCTTCTTTCCGTCACCCGGAAAAAATCGAGAGGAACACCACCATCACCATGAACCAATGAAAGACAGAAAAACAGATAAATTCCTCCAAGCTATAAAAGGTGTGGGCTCTGTTTAACGTTTATCGTTTGCCTTCAGTGTTAAAGAGAACGAAAACATTTGATGTTGACCAGATAAAGGAAGCGTTAATGCAGTTTTATAATTACCTGAAGTAAACAGCGCGCTACTTTGACAGCTTTGTAGTAAATCATTGAAAATTTAAAAGTTTGCATGAAAATGAAAAAAAAAATTTTAACAATAAATCATTCAAACCATGAACATTCAAATTTTTTTTTTAATTTAAAAATTGCTTTTCCTTAAGTAGTAGTTAGACACCAAACTTTAAACCATCCGGCCGACTAGCATTTGATTTTTTGGGTTCCGAATATAAAAGAAACAGAAGCTGTCGTTAATAGAATATGAAATTGCTCCTCTAATTTGATCGAAGTATGTTTATAAAAATTTACTATTTGTCGATTATCAACATTATTTTACCCCAAACCCTTTACCGTGTACATAATACTGGATCGTCCATTTTTCACAGAAAGCTCGAATAACAAACCAATAATAAAACAGGCCAACGATGAGAAAACTTTTTGAATTAATTGGACTTATTTTTGTGGTTTTTAGTGTGCTAAATCCGAATCTGCTTTTAGATTTTTTCTATCACGTCACGTTTCCATGTTATGCACATAGAGGCTGCAATGTTAAAGTAACGGATGTGAAGAGAAGCGGTTGCAATGTTAAAGTATCCATATTTCTAGGCCACAAGAAAATTTATCACACCCCAAACTCTGAATAATTTAAAATGTTTCATTGAAAAACATGAAATCTGTGGATGATAGGAAAAAACTGAAATCATGTTCAGATTCAGCACAAAAAAGCTCTTAACGTAAAAAAAGTTTTTAAAAAGTATTTTTTCTTGGCCTGTGTAAACAGTATAAATAATAAGCATACTCTTTCGAGACAGCGTTCAAGGCACTGGGAAAGAATTTCTCTGGATCTAGTAGATAAGTATTATTCACTGACAAAAATTATTAAAAGTTTTAAGACGCTTTTCCCAAATATAGTGGAAGAGCAAGTGTCTCATCTTTTGCTTTAGATAAGTCTCCACAGATGGAATGTACGTTAAGTTCAGTAAAAATATTTTAAAACACTCACGATGACTTATGTACATTCCTAACGTTGGAGACTCTTTCTAGATAAATTCCACATATTAACCTTCTATGATATCATGGCCAGAAGGTGACAAATTCTCCAGTCGGATATGATAGTAATTGTGTATATATAAAATAAAATGGATCTGATATATTTTAGAAAACTGACTACATTGACCAACGTGCTCAAGCAGTAATCAAAAATGCTTGGATGATTCACTTGGATTGCAAGTTGCAATTGTAAACATTAAGAGTGACATACACAGTGCGTCTGCTAATTTTAAGACTGAACTTTTTTTTGTGCGACTGTCACGCGCGCCATCCATCGGGCGACGACGAAAACAGCTCGCAATAGGGTCTCGAATTGGTTTGTTGTGTTGTTGTGTATTGTCAATAGGTTGCGATGTGTCTCGACGTTAGTGCGCAGATAAAGAACGGAAGTTTGTCTCGTCATGGATTCGGGTGTGGAGCAACAAGTAGCGATTAAATTCTTTCTAAAGCTGGCAAAACGGTAACAGAAACCCTCGAGATGGTAAATGCAGCTTATGGGATCAAGCACTGTCCCGTTCAAATGTTTTCCGTTGGTTTGGAGGATTTCGTGATGGGCGAAAAGACATTGAAAATGATCTCTGGAATGGCAGGCCATTTACGTGTCGAAAATGGCGTTGTACACAAGAATTCGTACCAAGCCGTCAAATGTGAATGAACAGTATACAAAGGCGTAAGGACAAGGCTTCCTCAAGGTATTCAGCGTGTCAGACTTGCCACAGCTGAATCCAATGACTGATTCTCCGCAACAATGAACCCGCCCGCAGCACGATAACTGTGAAGCTGTTTATGGCGAAAAAAGTTGACTGTTTTGGGCCATCCCCTTTATTCGCCAAATATTATTATTCTGTTTCCAAAATTAAAATCCCAATTGAAAGGTCGTGTTTTCGACTCGGTTCCAGACATTCTGTAGTGTGTGACGCGTGTTTTAACAAGGATTTCTAAAGGAGACTTCTACCGTGGTATCCAGGGACTTTGTAAAGAAGTATATGAGCTTAGAAGAAATATATACAGGGTGGACCAAAAAAAAAACTCGCCACTGAAAATTTCTAAGTCCAATGGAAACGGTCCACAAAAGGGTGAGCGATTCTAGAAGGAAGAACGCTACCATTAATTAAGGCAGGCGTTAACGTTAAATGGAACGAGTCGATTTCTAGACGAGGTGAATATAAACTTAAATAATACACAAATTGCACACACTTTTAGATCATTGTCTCTTTTATTGAATATCTATTGACTAATCGCTTCTTGCCAGAACTCTCTGTACCCTTCGTCTAGAAATCGACTCGACTTCTCCCCTTGCTTAGATGCTTTCTATTCACCCCCTTATAGATGCACAAATTTAATATTACAGGTTTTATTGTAGTGTGTATACATGTTCTTGGCCTCTTCTAAAATAATCAGCTTTAATTCTTGAGAATTTTCAATCGATGAAATGCATGATTCTGATAAACACGATTAAGAGGGATAAAAGAACTTTTGAATAAGACAAAGTTAAACTTCTTGAAAGTTGTTCAGTGTGGATGGTACTCGAGGGAGATTTAAAAGTATGTTTTGTGTAATAAAATCTACATAAGGAAACGCACTTGCGGAAACGTGGAATATTTTAAAATTGAATCTTTAAACTTTAAAAGTTGATTCAAGATTATGAATTCTTAAAATTTTATAAATGCTTTTCTCATAACTTCATTTGACCCATTAAAGAAGCGTTATATCCAGATTCGTGGGATTATGGTTCCCTTAGATTAAGTATTTTTCATGTAACACAATAAGAAGATCTAACTTATCATAATTGGAATTTGGTCCGATGTTGGGTGATCTCAAAAACGTTCATTCGAAATTTTATAATCGATTAATTTCGAAAATGAACCAAATAGAATCCCCCATTGTAAACTTTCGACGGCCACTAACCAGATCTTAATGAAATTATCATCGAAGAGCTTTCATCAATGGAGTCAAAGCTGAAGCAAATGAATAACCATGAATAATCTTTACAAACGAAACTTTGTTCAACAACTTCTAAAATAAAACCATCCACCTAAATCATTAGACATAAGAACTTCTTACTCCATAGTGCAACAACAAAGAAGAACAAAGAACTCTTCCTAACTAATGCAATCACGAAAAACAATTTTCCGAAGGTTATTGCGCTCATTTCAGCAGAAACAAAGGAAATTGCCAATGTTGGCATTTGGCGAACAATTCATTTGAACCAAGAGACCATAATGGAGGACACCCATTTGCACTTGAATGATAACAAATTACGTTTTTATCATCGGACAATAGTTTTTGGCCTCAAAGTATTTCATGGAAGGTAACATTAACAACACGACGCTGTTTAGACTTTATCTTCCTTATTAAGACTATAATGGCAAATCGAAAAGAATTGGTTAGGATAAGGTTTATCTCCTAATAGTAAGATTATACATAAAACATAAAATAAGAATTCGACAAAATAATTCTTAAACAGCGCTTTTAACTTTCCTCTCTTCACCTGCTTACCTGTAGTGCTGATTATGGAATGTCTTAAGATCGGGCATAAAGATATACCGGTGAGCATTAAACCGGTTTCTAATAAATTTTTGCAAGCTTGTGAAGATATACCAAAATCTCAACAGTATACAACTTGTGCATGTTTAGGACTGATACCCCTTCTGCGTCTTTTATACCATAATCCAGACTAATTACATGCCAATCGGTGAT
Source organism: Rhysida immarginata (assembly GCA_023313115.1). Taxonomy (NCBI): domain Eukaryota; kingdom Metazoa; phylum Arthropoda; class Chilopoda; order Scolopendromorpha; family Scolopendridae; genus Rhysida; species Rhysida immarginata. Next base: position 1,449,960 of record JAHWFO010045454.1, on the reverse strand, counting down.
ATTGTACTTTTATAATAGATGTATTTTGTCCAACATTCAAAGCGCAACATGGATTCTCCATGCAATATGGATATGAGCTGCTTTTTAAATATCTAAAAACTCCTAAAACCCTATTTCTAAAAATGCACTCAATAACAAAACATTTCATTATTTATTTATAACTTCTTCTAAACCTCTAGGTCTAAAAACTTTTTAAAATTAAAATCAGCTTTAAGGTAGGCAACGGGGCAATTTCCTGGCATTCGGGGAGGCTTTTTCATAGGCGAAAATACCTAATGAGATTCAAAAGAAGGAAAAAAAATTGATCAAATCATGAAAATTTAAATTCGCCGCCTCGTGAAGAGGGACTGGAGGATGAAAAACGACGAAAGAAACTATTCCAGCGAAGAGAGGGGGAAAAAAATCTAGCGAGAAGCACCATGATTTTTCAACATCCTCATCATCATTTTTAACGTTGAATTTAGAGACAAGCAAGAAGCATTGCAAGCAAAAAGAGAAAAATGATTCGGCGAAATGGACAAACTGTCAGAAACAGAAAAATTAACGAACAAGGTAATTGAACACGATAGTAGTCAAGTAAGATCATCAGTCTCAACCAATAGCTGAAGCTGACGAAAAAAGTAGAGGAATAGCGAGGCTTTTGCCAATATATAAAAGACCAAAAATTTTCAGTACGCTTATAATTTCGTTCAACTTATTCGCTTTGAGCATTATCCATGCTCATGCACTATATTATCAAAAGAATTGAGATGCTAGTTAAGTACATCGAAGAGCCATTACATTATAACCTCACTATATGAGTTGTGAAACCTCCTTTATCCCCAAAACAACTATCACTCTGCGTTGCATCGATTTAATGAGGTGATGTAGGTATCTCGAGATCCGATACAGTATTGGAATTCTTCTACCAATTTTCGTACATTTCGAGGCGAAGATGATACAGTGCATCCAAATGCCGTGGCCTCTGATGGTGATGTCGATGATCATGAATTGTCTATGGAGTTCAGTTAACTTTGAGACCTGTTTGAATCTACTATTACCGAGGTGTCCGCTATCACGATTTTTTGTTAATAAACTCTGCAACTTTTCCCATTTTGACATCCGACACATTAAGGGCGGTTCTGGGATTGCACATACAGGGTTTTTCAATCAATTATTACATCATTAACATTTAGCTTATTAAAAAAAAACGAGGATAGGCACACATTATAAATTATTGGTCTGCTGTGCCTAACAGGGATTTGTCGAATACGTGAAAAAGAAAATACGCCGAAATGACCGAGAAGAGGTTCCTGCTCTAGAAGAACGATCTCGCATTGCTACTGAAGTGCTGGAACTCCCGAATTCAAAATTCCAAGTCCGTGTTCAATCAAATCGTTTCTCAAGACTTGATGCTTTTCCTGAGCTCCAACAAGTTATGGTCTAAATCTTTGAAACTTCTTATGGGGATTTCTTAAGGACAGGCCTATTTTCATCCACTCCAGGTTTGCTACACAAGTAAGCATCAAATGCGCAGATGGATCAAGAAAAGTTACAGCGCGTTTTCGCGAAATTCACTATTCCCATACATATCACTGACAAACTGAATGGAACAAAAGCTGAAACTGAAGAATAAACGTGTTGCAGATATAATGTATATCGAGTCATTTTTTAATAAACTAAATTTTAATGGTACAGTAATTGACTGAAACACCCTGTACATTAGCCCAAAATAACGGAACAGGCATATTTTCTACAAGGTTCTGATAAACAGCTTCCGGTATTTGGGTTCATTCTTGCTGCAAGTACCTAGCGGCTAGCCATGTCAGCAGTGGATTTTAGACGCGGCTCCCTGGCCTTCACTCGACGCTCCATCTCGTTCCATAAATATTTGATTGGGTTAAGGTCCGGCTCTGTGAGGGCTACGGAAAGTGAATGACATTCATGGTTAGTATCATCCTGAAAGTAACAATCTTCCTTACCATAAAATTCCCACAGCGTAGGAAGCACCCAATTGTCCAAAATGTCCTTGTAAGCTTTAGAGTTCAAATTGCCTTCAACCACATGCAAATGACCCAAACCATGGCAAGAAAACCATCCCCACGCCATGACTCCACCACCACTAAATTTCACCATTAGAAGGATGCACTCGTAAAAGGTGCTTTCCTGGCATTCGCCATACCCAAACCATGCCCATCGACTGCAGTGTTTTCGTCACTCCACAAAATGTTTTTCCACTCTTCGACAGTCTAATGTCGGCGTCCCAACACTACTGAATCTGGCAGGCTTGTTTGGCGAGATATTTGGCTTGTGTGCAGCTACACATTCGTGAATGCCGAGTGCATGCAGTTCCTTCTGCCGTGTTGTAAAGCACACTGACTCCTGTTGCCTGTTGGAAATCTTTATTGATGACCTAGAGTGATTTCGGGATCGTCCGATGTGGAACTTGCGTGAGCCTATGCTTGTAGTGTTCCATTTCTTCAAGATGTCATCAATAGTGATAATTTTTTCCGAAATTTCACGAATAGATATGTGGCCCCGATTATTACTCCTCTCTCAAAGTCACTAAGTTTCCTTCGTTTAGGCATTCTCTACCTACGATAACTTTATTCGAGCAAGCTACCATACAAACACAATAAAATCACATAAGCTGGTGATGCGATTATGGGTTGCAACGCGCGTAAGTCAGATTTCATGTAAATTAGGTGTCCGTTCTATTATTGTAGAGTAACCTAGAGGTACTATAGCTTTGACGCGTGTCACTTTTCGTTCTGCACTCATTTCTCTAGGCTGAGTGTCATAATGCAATGGCTCTTCTGTGTAGATTACATTAGATTTAAAGATCTTCAGATCTCTAAAGAAGAGTTTACCAATTCATGTTTGTACTTAAGAATTAATGCAGTTTCTTTTAAATTTTTTCTTATTTATAAATCTCTTCCCGCGCATTCATAAGATTTGTCACGGCCGACAGCGAAAAAGAAAGTTTTATTTTCGTGCCATCTGTTTGTTCACACGCGAAATTAAAGCGAATAAAATTTAAGAGACCAACAAATGTCTAAGCTCTTATTATAAAAAGCATCTTTGTCTGAAAAAACAAGCAAATGCTAAATCAGTAAGATTCATTCTGATTACAAGCTTTCAAGCGATCAAACATTACAGATTGCGTTCTCTATGCATTGAAATAAATAGCAAGAGAGGATGTCAACGGGTGCTATCAACTAAGCATAAATCATCCAATAGAGATAGCAATTAACAATCAACGTTGAACAGCGGGGATTTTTGAAAAGCGAGTTGTTAATGTGCAGCTTCGATTAAAGCCCATAGTCAAAAAGCGTATTTATTAAAATGCTCCGAGCCTATTATTTAAGTAATTTAGGGCTTGCAGTTTTAATAATTTAAGCAGACTCTTTCTCCCTCCCCCCCCCCCCCCCGCCTTCGATTTCAATCCGTGCATGCTTTGCGGCAAGCAACTAATCACGAATTTGGTCATTTCTCACTAGTTTATAATTGATGATGACAAAATTCAATCCTTCGAAGAGATGTCTAATACTTCGACGATTAATCTCAACGAACCTCCTGGACATACTTTCAACAAGTTTGTAATAAAAAAACACATGTGTGACAATTCCTCCTACAAATGGAAAGACAGTTGATGTCGGATATGGCTGCCAGACCTCAAAGACGCTACAAATCTCAAATATCTAACAGTCTAGATCAGGATTTTGTAGGTTCCATGGGAAATCAGATCGATTGTGACAGTCCCTGACAGAAGCGGAAACATGACATAATGTATTCTTATCTTGGAGAAAGCATTCCTCATTTCCAAAACTAACACTGAACAATTCTGATTATTCAAAATGTTCATGTGGCCATCAGAATGCATCCCGCAACGATAAAAGGCATTCATCAGAACTAATTACGTCCATCAGATAGATCGAAAGAGTAATGGGACCCGTTGCTCAATAAGACTCTTGCCCAATTCTACAATGTGGCATTCTAAAACACCTTGAAGTCTGGCTATCTTGTTAAATGGCAAATATTTTGGTTTGTGTCTGACAACATACAATCCACCAAGGGCCGAGGGCATGCACTTCCTTAGAGTATTTTGTTACAATGTCGCCATAGTGGGTTTTGTGTCGGCCCTATTATGGGACAACCAAGAATGATCCTGGGTAAGTGGTGTCTTATCGCAGGGGGAAGGAAAAAATGAAAGATTTTTTTATATATTTTATCAATTTTGAGTTCGAATTGAAAATTTTTATACATGCTACATTGTTACTGAGACGTTCATCTTTCATTTTAAACAAAGTTGTTTTGGGTGTGGAGTTTACCTTTAATATAATTCATACATCAAGTAACACAATATGCAAATATTTGTCACAAACTATACCATGGTTCAAAGATACAACGATGGTTCTCCTTTAACGAGACATCAATCTTTAGAGTGTATCAATATTAATTTGAATTCCATTTTATATCGGGAACGAGAAAAAAAATATTCAAACATTCAAAATGGAGAGCTTTTTTCTCTCCGAACCGGCCAGTCCCCTCCATCAAAAAAAAATCGTACAAGTTTAAAATGAAACAAACTATTAATTCATTAACAAAACTGTAAATAATCAAAATGGGGAAACAATTACGTGAAAGTCAAAATGTGCGGGCTATTCCCTCACTCAATGTTGATGATGCGAGGGTTTTTTTTTTGGTTTTTTTTGCACTATTACGCAACTCACTCTACAAAGCTCGAGTTGGTTGAGCTTGCGAGTCCTGCGACGTGCAGAATGCATTGCCAATGGCTGTCACTTTCCTCACGATATAGCCACCAGATGACTGTGAATGCAAATAGTTTATTCGAAATTTTCCGACAGATATGCCAACAATATGGCAGCCAATACTGACAACTCTTTCAAAGCCACTTTTCTTTTATGCCATTTTTCGTGCACAATAATATGAAACGAGTTCAGTAATGACCGTGCTCATAAACGGACTTGTCTGATTTTATGTTCTGAGAGGGAGGGGGGGGGGTATTTTTGTAGTGTAGTCTTCTACTTCAAGGCTGATCGATAGGGGGGGGGGGAAGAAAAGAGAAAAAAAAAAAATGGGTGAAAAACGATCGACAACATCGAGAACGATTCCAAAGACTATAACGTCAGGGATCATGATGGACAAGTATCGATTTATGTTAAGTCATAAAGGGGCCCCTTACTAGAATTTTGTTCCTTTATCCATTTCATTTTTTCTAAGTTTCTTTTCCTTCTTTTCCACAAAATCTTATAGAAGCTGTGAGCTGGAAAACTGGACACTGACCTAGGGTATTGTTTGCAATATGAGCAGTTATTAAGTAGCGGAAGAATGGCGCACTTACTGGTTTTACAATGTCCGTCTGCCCTCTTCATAATTTCTGAATTTTTTTGAGGTAGAAGGTTGAAATTCGGATTGGAGCTTACTACAGTCATGTACACCTTTACTATTTAGTCTGGTTTTGATTGGCCCACTGGGATCGGAGTTTCGGGTGTGGGAGTTACAGGGAACCAAAAGGTCTATTTAGGTATCAATCGAGCGATGAGAAGAAACCACAAATCCACAATAGTCATTTTTAATGCCTCAAATGTATAGTCGGGTGCAAAAAGGTTTTTGTCTGCTCCGTAGGAGCTCAGCTTACCGGATTTTGATCGGTTGCAAAATCAGGTACTTTTACTGAGATTCAAGGCAGATTAGACTGGACCTGTCCCTTCTAAATGAAGATAGGATAGCAGGTATACGCTATTCATGTGCTCAACACTGACTTAAGTCTAAACTTTTTGCACCCAATTGTACATTTCGGGGGCTACGCTCCCTTCATCAGTGAATGAATCAGCAGACAACCGAACAGTGAAGTGAAAAGAAGACGCGAGTGGTCCAGGAGCCAAGCTCACTTTGCACGCTCGCCCAAAGAGTAAACCAGAGGAGGTACACTGAACTGGGAGAGAAGCCTGATGAACCTCTTTAGTCCTCCAGGGAGGAAGTCCCCAGAAGGGACGAGAGTCAGATTGTAGATTGACGAATAGAGTCCCCAAAAATCATCAGTATCTAAAAGATCCAATAGTTGGGGAAGACGGTCTTGTTAACGTTATCAAAGCAGACATCCAGGATATGGCGGGGTCTTCGAAACCTGAGGGAACCCTTAACAAGGAGTGGATGGTCCAGAATACCAGAAACCAGAGTATTTTCATGATTCTCGTAGTATGAATCACAACCTTGTATATCAAGAGTTTGTTATCCACACCAAGAGGGCTGTTTCGCCCCAGAAGTGCAATCAAACTGAACTTCGCTTTCTTTGCTTTGTTGAGCGCGTATTGGACTTGGTCGTTCCAGTTTAGTTTGGAGTCGATCAAGACACCAAGATATTTATAGCTTTTTACCCACTCAAGTTTCTTGCCAAATAAGAAGAGGGGCTCTGGAGGTTTTTTGCGTTTGCGAGTGATAAACATGACTTTGCACTTTTTGACATTCAGCTTTATTCGCCACTTAGTGAACCAGCTCTCGCACTGATGTAAAGCTTTTTGGATCGAGTGATGACATGTGCTGGGTTTTGTGCAAACAAGTAACGACAAAGAACATCGTATTTATAAGAAATTGTAACACAAATTAACCATTACAAAAATTACACTATCATAAGACCAATTACAAGCAAGTCAACACGAAACAAAACAACCGAAAGCCACAGGCACGACTTTTCCGTTTATAAGAGCCCGTGAGGATTAACGCTTCGCTTGAAAGAGCAATTTACTTTAGAATAAATTTGGCGGGGGGCAATCACTACCCCATTGGCATAAGGCCTTCATCATTATTCAGTAACTGAGGCGGGTTCTTTATTTCAGCCGGATTTGCCAGCCGGCTGGTAGAGACACCCAATCATGACGTCATCAGATGGAAAATTAAGAAGAACGCTAGGCTGAAACAATGATATAACGTCATCACCTGGTGACGAAGCCGCTAAGATAAATAACCCGTCTCTGATTCGTTGCTTTGTTCTCACAATTTCTAAAGATTTCAAAAAATAAGAGGGTTGTTCAAGAATTTTTGCCTCCTGGTCCGTAACTTCTTTATTTGTTAACCGATTTTCAAAATTCTTTTTGTATCTGATACTTACATTCGTCCTCTACATAATGCACTATTCACTTTTCGACATGGTCCCCATTCCTTTTCACGCATTGCGCCAACGCGTGACTAGTCGGGTGAACCCATCGGAGAGGAATTCCGGGGTTGTTGTCGACACCAGGATTGAATGGCATCTTTCACCTCGTCGTCAGATCGCAACTCATATCCCTTAAGGTGCTATTTCTTCTTTGGGAAGTGGTGAAAGTCGCAAGGTGCAAAGTCTTTCATCTTTGAACTGCAGCTTTTCATCTTTTAATTGTAGGTGCTGCACCGCCTTTTATGTGTGGCGATCATGTGCGGGCGAGCGTTATCGTGCTGCAGAAGAGGGTCCAAAGCTGTCGTTCAACAGCGCGTACGGAGATGTCCTTGAAGATGTACTTACAATTTTTTAGGCATTCTTTAGTTTTCTTGTGGAGGCTTGGAATTTGGTTTTTTCATTACTTTTTCGTAAGGACCTTCATCCAAATGTTTCTGGACACTAGTGAGATAACCCTCTTTGTGAATTATTACCAAATGGCTGGATTTGCCGTCTTTGAGGCATAAAACAGTTTTTTTTTCACGAGTTCTTTCATGAGGTGTTAGAAAGAGCTATTCCCATTTGTCATTGGGATTGCCCCCGCTTGTTGAAGAGATGAAGTTAACATTGTTGTCTATGACAGAAGTGATTTTATTGCGATTTTCCGGAAGTCGGAGGCTTTCGGACGCAAAACGCTTGACTTTTCTTATAGAACGTTTGAGTGCGCATCTAATGGCACTATAGTGGTTTTGCGGAAATATGCAGAATACATTAGGATCCCAACTTCCGATATTCAGCATTTAGATCTCAACATGTTTTTTTCGATCCCAATTTCTTGTATTTAAGTAAGAGAATGAGTGAAATTCGGTATGCAGATTCCTCTAGGCAAGATCTACATTACTATGAAGTTTGGACCAAATTGTCTTAATGGGTTCGGATTTGTGGGGATGGCAGTCACTTCGTCTGCAAAGAAGAAATGGTACTTAATAGACTATTCTACATAATTTTCTCACATATGTATTTGGCTAAGGTCCCCCCCCCCAACATATATCCTGTTTAAGCCCAAGTATTCAACGTTATCAATTATAAGACTTCAAAACCAATCACGTCTTGCCTACGTGACCTGTTTATCGCAAACGCCAATCTTCTTATCTTCTCCTCATCCATTATCTCCCATTTGCTTCCTATTAGACAGTCTTTATACCCACCAGTTACTACTACTACTACACTGAGTTAATTCCAAAGGCTACCTCCTTCCCTCATCATTCGTCTTAACCCTTCTTTCTTTGTTTCCCGCCCCATCCCATAAAACTGGATTTACTTCACATGTTTTGGTAACTTCGGTAATCCTCTAGCTAAATTGCTTTTTCCAAAAGACTTTACGTTTCTTTTCGTTCCACCCGATTCTAATCTTCAATGTCCATTGTCCCTTGTTCCTGTAAGTTTTGACGTAAATCCCTTAAATTGTACCATCTATAATAAGCCTTAACTCGGATTTATAAAAAGTTTTACATCAAATAAGATTATAATGAACGTCTTTAGGAGGATTGTAAATAAAGTAGTGCGTAGATAAGTAATTTAATCCAGTTTACTTATACGTACAAGTAAAGCGCAGTCTTTGCATTTTACTGGAGGGTCAATCCTCCAAGGCAATTATCCTTGAGTTGATCAAATCTTCTGAGATGAGCTGTGCGCACGTTTAAGTTACTAACAAAAATTTGCTCACACTGTTGCTTCTATTTTATTTACAATTCTCGTACTTACAAAGTAAACTTTTCTTGTTGAGAGTAACTGGCCTACCTAAGTTTTCCATGCTTTGAGTGAGGAGTGCCTCGAAGGTGTGCAGGCTGTAGCTCTCGGCATCTAGGCCCCGGGCGAGGGTGTTGCGCAGGTGCAGCTCATACTCCATGAGCAGACGACTCGTGGGAGAGTTGGGCGTGGGGGCGGGACCGCCACGCTCATCCTGCGCGAAACCGACCTCCCCGTTGCCGTTACTCGAGCTCGGCGTCGTAGCGTACATATGGTTGTCGAAGAGGATGTTGTCCGACGGTGGAGACCGGTCGTGGTCGGGGATGTCCAGGTACAGCCCTCGCTCGGCGCTGTGGGTGAAGCTCTCGGAGCGGGCAAGCGCGTGGTGGCGGGTGCTGATTTCCTGTGCGCTCTTCGACGTCGGCACTGAGTGACGGAGGCTCGAGTGCCTGTACGCGTGCACAAGGGAAGAAGAGCCGCGCTCCGGCGAGTCTTGCGGCGACTCGCTTGAAGTCATGGGCTGCAGCATGCGTTTCAAGGTATTGCTGTCCAAACTCAGGTTGCCGAGATCCCCCGCAGAGGACAATCGTTCCAACATGTCGTCCGTGCTTTTGCTCTTGGGCCGTCGGGGACCGTGATCGCTGCTCGTCGGGGTATTCGTGCCGGTGGCCGGGGCGGCGCGGGACAACTCCATCCCGCTCCGGGTCAGGGGACTCTCCCGGATGGACTCCATCTCGCTGTAGTCGATGGACTTGGCCTCCTTCCGCAGAGTACGGCCGCCCCGGTCCGCCTCCTGCGACGCCTGCTTCAGGTTGGCCTCGCTGCGCGTCTGCTTCACCGAACTCAGGCCGTGATGATGGTGATGGTCGGCTGCGGCGGTGGCATTCAGGGCGGAACCGCCGGCGCCCCGCCGACCCCCAGGACCGACAGCATTGTCGTTGATAGAGGAGCTCGACGGGGCGCTCGTCATCCGCTCCCGTTGGGATTCGTAATAGAGCTTGTTGTCATCGCCGGCGGCCCTGGTCTGAGCTCTGGGTAAAGTGGCCGCACCTACAAATAAAAAACACACACGAATAAGTAACACTGCAGAAATAGCCGCATATTTTATATTATATTAGCCATATCAAACTTATCCCAAAGTCTTTGCCTTCATTCTCAACAAAATTGGTTCAAAGTATGCCTCGACGCATTGTTTCAATCCGAGTGCCCGAGTAAAGAAATTCTGGAAAAATTTTTTAAGAGTAGTAGACAATATCCACGCGATTTCCATTCTTTGCTCTTAATATGCAGGCGTCATCTAGCTTTTCGCGATAGCGTAGATAATTATAATCCTCTGCTTCAGTGTCTCCATATCAGGGACTCCCCCTTTGTAGACTAAGTCAACATGTCAGAGAACTCGTATGTAGCCGTATAGGAAAAAAAAATTAAATGGCGTGCATGTCAGGTAACGAGAAGTCCAACGGTACCATCAATAGATTGATTGGGAAAAGTTGCTTCCCGGTGTGAAGGTGCTCTGTCTTGTTGGAAGATAAATTTGGTATACTGATCTAGTAAGTAAAGAATCACGTAAAGTTTCTGTTTTCATGAACCTTTTTCGAAATTCAGTCCCGAACTTTCAAGTAATAGTAATTGGCGATTTTGCTTCAACAATTTACACAACCCATTAAATTTTTTCAAATATAGAAGTTATTTGTATTTGAAAAAATAAGAAAACAGCCATAGCTTCGTAATAACAGTAATAACGACACTTCTGAAAAGAAGCTTCCAGAATTTCTCTATTATTGTCGCAAAACGCGTTGATTAAATAATTTTTTGCGAGGTTATTTAAGTTTTTAATCATATTGTTATTTTATAAACATCACATATAGAGTGTCTTAAAAAAAAGAACTGACGGCATGTTAAAATGGGGATAACAGCGGAAAAGGTGACAGTTATTAAGGTTATTGTCGTAGAAGTTTAATGCATAAAGTCAAGAAATTGTTTTGTACATCGCTTGTGTTTTGCGGACCGATATTTTCGGACTGCGCGGAATGACATTCTTAACGGGTGCACATTTGGTTCCATCATGGTCGACTGCGGTTGGTTGGTTGTTTATTAGAATTTTGGCGTCGACTACAAAGGTCATTTTGCGCCTTTTACACAAGTTATATCTGTATGCAGCCCGGAACAAACACAAACATCATGCCCACGCGCGGGATTCGAACCCACGACCAGGTGGACTCGAAAGCTAGAAAGCCCTAGCCCTCTCGACCACCTGGCCGGCGGTCGACTGCGGACCATGTCCCCCAACTCATCCAATGCAGTAAACCAGATGTACGAGAAATTTGCATTAACCGATAGTGTTGATAATGAGTTGGCGGGCCATGATAGCACCGAAGTTCAAACTGTTAAGATTGTCATTATGCACGGTCCGAAAAGATCGGTCCGCTAAACATGAGGAATCTTGCCAAAACAAATTCCGACACCACACATTTATATTTAATAAATTTTGTCTGCTATTCCATTTTAAAAACAGTCAACCCTTTTTAGGATACCCTATACAGGGTAAGTCAAAAGTCTGTACACCCCCCTTTCTATCTTGGATACAAATAGTTGGGGGAGGCCGTGGCCTGGTGGGCTTTCACTGAAACACAACTTCATGGTTAAGCAACATCAGGCACGGCTAGTCACTGGATGGGGGCCTCATCAGTGACTCAGGAT
>JAHWFO010045454.1:1411911-1438276 GCA_023313115.1 Rhysida immarginata | reverse complement strand
TTCACCCCCCCCCCCCCCCGGCTGCTGTGACCATCATACAGCAGTCGTTAATCCAGGTCCATCCACTCGTCGGCCTCAGGCCATACAGGTTCTGGATGGACGTATTGGATTACAATTTCTATAAAAAAAATGTAGTTATGCAAATTCCAATAAAGGAAGTGAATAGAAGTTGAGGGTGCTCTTTCTAATGGAGGCACTTACGGATCACCCAAAAACCTCACTGTAATGGCATCATTGAAATGCCTACAGAATTATGTCATTCAACAGAATTATGTCACCTTCTGGATTGACTATAAAGCCTTAATTTGTATACTTGACTGTCTGGAAGCAACAAACAATACAAGAGCCCAGTGTCCAATTGCAGAAATTGCAATGAGGTTTTTGGGTGATCCGTTCATAGGATTTTGAAACTTTTTTTTGTTTTGTTGCTTATTTGATGCTGAGCAAGTTTGTAGTTGCTTTTTGTGTCTCTCATACGGTTTAGTAGATACAATTTGCATATGTCAAAATTTGCATAAATTGACAACACTAAGTGCCACCATGAAAAAGAGCATACTCAACTTCTTATTCACTCCCATTATTAGAATTTGCATAATTACATTTGTATCCAAGGCAGAAAGGGGGGGAAATAGACTTTGACTCACTCTGTATGTGCGCATGTAAAATGCTTTTCTTCATTTGTGGCAATAAAGAAATTCGTAACCTTATCTTTTATTAAAGCTTTAATACGCGAAGAAAATTTGCAACGTCAGTTCTTTCTTTATGTACGACTCCTGAAATCTCTCTTATCAAGCGATCATCTTCATTTCAGTGAAAAAGGGACTTCTGACGCTTCATGATAAAAATTAATTGTCGAGTCCTTATTAAAATTGCCATTTCCTTCTTTAATTTGTCTGCTCTACAAAATTGTCAATCCAGCCTGCAAAAACCATAAAAACGCCCCGAAGAAGCGGGTAATTGCTTAATAATTATTAGCGCTTAAGTAAATGATAATAACGATGTAACCTTTGATGCTATTCACGTAGACCACTATGCCATCATTCTAGAAATAGTCTTAATGGATCCATCATAACGAGCAAACAATATTTAAATATCTCTGAGGCAGCGTGCATTACATAGTCAAACATAAATCGATACATGCAGAATTTACTTCCACGAAGCAAACACGAATATTTTATTCGTTTGTCTAAAAGAGAAAGGTTCTCAAATGGGACTCGTTTGGACAAGCTTTTAAAATCAACAAACAGAGTACGGATTCATCTCATCATGCCTGATGTCCTAAACATCAGCCCGTGTTTTGCTTACCCGTGATGCGTCCGCGCTGCTCGGCCCGCAGACGCCGCAGGTTGTCTTGCGTCATGCAAGTGCATTGTGGTTCCCGGATGCGAGACGGAGAGCTGGGCGTCGACAGCGGTTTCCGTTTGCTCTTTACCTAGACAAACAAAGAAGAAAAAAAAATTATAAAAGAATTGAAAATATGTTTTACAATCAATACAACAAATACAATTTCGTTGATGCTATTTCAAAATCGTGTAACTCAAATATTCTATTTTGGAGTTATGACGTTTTGGATTGAGTAAAAGTTCATATTTTCAGGTAAAATTAAAAGACAAAACTTTTCTACTGTAAATAGTTTTATCCAATTATATATGAACCAACCATGAATATTATTAACATCTTCCTTCTCCGAGAACTTCCAAGTTTTCTGGGAGAAAACTGATTAAAATGCACTTTACAATCCTCCAAGAAGGGAAAATTATCCAATTTAAGGAATTCTGGAGAGACCTGTACGGCTGGAAATCTAAAGTTGCCAGATCGGGGAATGAGGTGGATATAACAGGACATCCCAATCAGCCTGCAGTAGTTTCTGCAGAATCGTCAAAGATACGCGAGGTCTTATTCCTTAGTTTTCTCCATGTTTAAATGGCACTAAAAAGAAATGATGTACTGGATTCAAATAAATAGAACAAAGTAAGCTCCAAAAAAATATTGTTGTCAAGCAAGAATTCGTAGTTACCGGAAACGTTTTCCGTACTTCCATGTATAGTCCAAAATATGAACGGTATTTTTACTCATCCCAATAATTTCAATGATAGAGATGGAAAGAAACCAAAGCCACGATTTCACAACATAACCGTTCAATAAGCATAGATGTATACATTTCGACCACTATGTAGCCATCATCAGCATTGACCAAATGACTACTTAGCGGTCGAAATATTGATGTCGGCTACTTAGTGGCCAAAATGAATACATCTATGGAAGAACTAGGAGACAACACATCCACTTGACCACAAAAAGTTGACATTTATTGGCACAGATGTATCGACAATCGAACAGTGAAATGTACATTTCTTCAGGTGGGACGAAAGCAGTGCTTTCACGAAGCTCACTTTACCAGAATAAATTCCTCATAAAATACACTGAAATAGGCAAGAAGCCTGACTAACCCCAGAGGTCTTCCACATTTTGAAAATAATAATAATAATAATAATAATATTGACGATTGTCTGACGATTGGGAGAGGGGGCGGGGGGGGGGTATCACATCTTCCAATAATCTGGAAAGGAAACGTTGCCAATGTCTTCGAAGTTAACATCAAGAATATGCGCCTCGGTTTTCTATACTTAGTATGCCACTTCATTTCCATCAGGTTATTCAGTATTCCAGCCACCACGTCATTGTCATGGCTCTTCATCGTCTGCAACATATATATCAGGAGATCTTGGACACACTTTCCAATACGAGTCATGTTCAGATCCGAGTGGATGTAATGATTTTTTACGATCCTTCTTTCAAGCTGGGCAATGGTCCTCAGGATAACATTCTGGAACGACTGGAGTTCACTCCATCTGCTTCTACATATAGTCGCCCACGCAGGCATACCATAGAGGAGGATGGTCCGAATCACCGTCCGAATCAGCTTATTGTCGATGCTGAGGGCACTATTTCAACCTAGGAGAGCTATGAGGCTGTACGTATCTTCGCTTTATTCAGAACGTAAGTCACGTGACAGTTCCAGAAGAGTCTTGAGTCGATTATAACGCCAAGGTACTTGTAGTTTATGACCCATTCGAGTTCCTTATTGAATAGGACAAGAGAATTCAGGGGACGCTTAAGCTTTTTGTTGAAGTACACAGCTTTGCATTTTCCGACGTTAAGGCTCAGTTTCCAGCAATGAAACCATTCTTCAAATTTTTTCAAGGCGTTCTGCAGAAGAGTGATAACGAGAGATGGCTGGCACAGAAGTACATTTCGTACAGAATATATACAGGTACTCACGGTTACCTAAAGAAGAGGATTGCCGAAGATAAATAAACATAAAAGATGGGTAATCAGAAACAGGGATCTCTGATTGGTTAGTTACAAACGGAAAGAGCAAGTTAAGGTCTGATACAATTATGCAGACCCGTCCAATCTGAGAAATTTATAGGACCTTTGTCTTGATTCATAAGGTCGTTTGGAGAGGGGTGTTTAGAAATCTCCCAGGAATCCAAAAAATCAAGGCTTCTATAATCTACTATTCTCTTTCCACTTCAATTGATTCAATAAAATTGAGAAAATCCCAACGAAAAAATAAAAACAAAAAATAAAAATAATATTAAAATACACCCACCCCTTCCCTATTTACAAAGGAACTAGCCACAAGAACATTGGCAATATTTTATCATAAATAATTAATAACAAAAATTATTAACATTAAAACATTTCCTTAATGGGCACAATATAATCATTCCTACAAGGTCTTGAGTGTTGGAAAAAGTTCAGTCCTACTTTCCAAAAACAGTGCACTAAAACATTGAAGGAAAAACAATCCATTTTGGAAGATGATTCTCCAGGAGTAGTTCTGAAAAAGAACTCTTGTAGAAGTCCTGAGCAATATGTTAAGAAAGAGAATAGTAGTCTAAAAATTATCCCCAACAGAAATTGTATTATGCTTCTATAATCCTCCGTTGTATGGAGAATCTTAAAGTTACCTTTATCTGCTATTTGTCCACTTGTCAGGATGTGTTTATAGTTCTTAACATAGCTGAAATGTTCTTGAATCCTAGTTTCCATTCTTCTCCGAGATTGTTCTATATAATTGAGTTTGCAAATCCACATTTAATTTCATAGATCCTGATCTGTACAGGGGTGGGATCTTGTCTCTATTGATGACGGCAAAAGAAAAAATCCGTCTTGATGGTTGCTTCAGTGGGCAATTGTCAAATCTTGTTTTATACATATTCGTCCAAGACTTTTTTTTGAAGTTGTCTGTTATATGGCAGACTTATGAATCGTTTCTTCTGGTTACCATTCTTGTTGTCACTTTAAGTTTTGTTTCCATTTGCGTTTGCTGCAGAGTTTGTCGATGCACTTATCATCGACTCCGTTTGCTTCAGCAGCTTGTCTCATGAAATTGAATTCCTTTGCCCTTGTTTCTTTTTGGAGAGGGAATATAAGGACTCTGAATAAGATGGTTGTATGCCGACTTTTGTGGTTGAATCCATGGTTACATTCAGCATAAATAAAAGCTGGGATGTAATTCTTCTTTCTGTAAATCTCATGATTAACTTTAGTCTCCCCTCTGATGATCCGCAGATCCAAGAACGATAATGAATTAGCCAATTCTTTCTCTTAGGTGAATTTCAATGAGGATGACAGGGCATTAAGCTGGTCACATAATTGTTTTAAATCTTCAGTACTATCCATAATTGAGAAAATATCGTCCACAAACCTATGCCACGTAGTCGGAAAAGGGTATTGTAGACGAGGCTTTATTTTCCAAGTAATTGAGGTAGAGGTTGGCCAAAAAAGGGGAAGTGCAGCTACCCATCGGGGTGCCTGTTCCATCTTTTAAATAGTTCTTCCAACTGTAAGTAACCACAGCCTCAGAGGTTTATTTCTAAATTTTTGTATATATATATTAGAAATACAAAACGGTTTATTAAACGGTTATTTTGCAGAATAGGGGCTCTGGTTTACTTCCATTTCTATGACTATGTTCACTGCATCATAAGGTAGGTCTTTATATTTGAACTTCAATGATATCTAAGTCTTAACAAAACCTATGCAGTAAACTTCCTACGTTTTGACAAAAGGAAACCAAAAAATACATACAATGTTAATTTGAAAGCAAACGCCTGTGGCGAAGAACACATGATTTCCAGTATGTCTAATACCTAGTGCTATCATTAGTCTTGGCTCCACTTCCGCCAATGTCTGATAGCAACGTGCGACATGTTCCAACATTCTTCTTTACACGTGCAAAAATGTATCTGATTTATTGTGATTTGATATTGTGTACTATCAAAACCGCACCAACACTTACCACAATTTTAAATATCAGCTCTAAGGCAATGCTGTACATCTGCATATTACAGAGACTTCTCTATGCAAATTACAAAAAATCAACTGCACCATCGTTACATAGTTAGCACCACCGCAACTTATTAAGGCATTTTCAAGATGCGTTTGTCATTTAAAGATTTCAATGAAAATGTTTTTAGCTTTTATTATTCACCACACAAGATAGTTGAACTCAATTTCGCTCAACATTAATACAGAACAACAATCCTGTAAACTCTTAACGCTAGTAATGCTCAATAAAGTAATTATCAAATTATGTGCAATTTCCTATTAGAAGCGTAGAAACCTCTCCACATCACGTGACTTGGCAAATGAAGCGCGTGCAACGATTTTTAAAAAAATCATGATCGCTTAATTCTTGTATATAATGCGTAATTTGTAATTTTAATTCCATGGTGGAAACAACAGAAATCGACGTTGCCATTAATTAGACTCAACCGATCTATTATTAAATCAAACTATTTGGAAAGCAAAATTCCACTAATGATTCCAGCTTGGTTTATCGAATTTTCAAGTCTTTTTCAGCTTCGCTAAGTTTTCAGCTTTGTTTACCACTTCGTGAAATAGTGCAGAAACGTCCTTGAGAACAATGACGTGGGCATCAACTTCTATGGAACATTCTCGTATTTAAAAACGAAACAAAAGCGAATGTGTCGATGTTCTTTAATAAAATCGCCTTTCATTGTTCTAAACTTATTAGCCATTTATATCAAACTGTTAATTTACTGATGAATATTCTAGAGCTGAGATAAATTAGACGAAAGGGAAAGGGTCACGCTAAATTTATTATGGGAAATAGCATGTGACCATTATCTATCGGCTGCATGCGCGATAATAGATCGTAAAATGCGATAAACTCCATTTTAAGAGATATGTTACACAGAACGTTGCTGTCGAGCTTTAAGAAAAGTAGAATTTACAGTTTCGGATTTCATCTAAATCTGTTAAGTTGGAACACGAAAAAGTGAGAAACTCTTAAATTCTTTTCGAAGTTTAAATGGAAATTTCAGTCAAATCTAAGTTAATGTTTGCGCCAACAATCGGTGTGAACTCTGTTTTTTTAATTCAAAATTTCATAAGTCTTTAATTTTGAAACTAATTCTAATTCTGGTTTTGTCGAAAAGAGTGTGTGGCCGAAGTCTTTGATGTAGAACGCTATTATTTCCATCTCTAAGAAAATGTACTTCGGCACCTGGTTTTATAGTCTATAACTTTTATACACATCCTATAAATTCTACATATGCGTTAATTTACAGATATATCTCTGAGTTTTTGTTATCATCGTAAAAAAGTAAATAATGAATCAAATACAGTAGCAAAATTTAAATAAAATGGGGAATTTTACTAATATCTTTTAGTCTCAAGCATTTAATTTCTGAAAAATTACACAGACGTTTTCCAATTCTTTTCTCGAAAATGCATACGAATTCCATTTTAAATTAAATTTGTTTCTACTAGTTTATTTCTGCATATGAAATGAAAACTGCTTTGAATGTTTTCAAAATCATTTTGAATGATTTTTTTTTCTTTCCTTCGGATATTATTGGTCGGATCGTCTTCCCCAGCGTCTCTCAATGTTGTTCGACCTTTTGTTCCTCTTTCCGCTTTGAAGCAATCGCAACGACCCTCCGGTTTGCTTCACATTTAATTAGCGTTTTCAGTCAAACTTATAACGAAAGCGATTCATTAAAGTTGTTTACCTAATAAGGCTGCGATTCTCTAAAGGCTCCGATCTCGGCCTCCTTTTTTCCATTCTGAATGCATCATTGTATGACCACGATTAGAACGTTACCATCCGAAGTTTTGTGGATGGCATCGCAATGTTTACCTCCTTTGCAGTTAGAAGATGGTCAGATTCTAATACATTGTCAAATTGAATAAGACATAATAAAACAGATGAGTTGGTAATGTCAACATGAAATGAAACAGAGTAAAACATGAACAGAGAGAGAGAGAGAGAGAGAGAGAGAGAGAGAGAGAGAGAGAGAGAGAGAGAGAGACCAAATCCCTTAAGTTTCTCGGATTTGTTTACAACTCCCAACTTTATCTGAATAATGGAAGAAACCAATTTATTTAAAGAAAATCAAACCCCGTTCTCCCTTTCTTCTGAAACATTATATGATCTGCGTAAAATTTACAAGTATAAAACGTCTACTTTCATTTCTAACGCTAAATGAACTAAGTCAGGTAATTTGAACGGCCCTATACGATTAAAATTTAACAGCCCTATATTAACGAAAAAAAATAGAGGCTTTACAATACTGCATTATAAAAACGACGACTAGTTTCGGCTTTATTACCTGCCTTTCTCAAGTCTGCATAAGAGACAATCGACAATCGAACAGTGCAGGTAAAACGAAACGAGTGGTCCGAAAGCAACGCTTTCACTGCCATACTCGTCCAGAAAGTAACTACGGGAAGTACACTGAACTAGGCAAGAAGCCAGATGAAACCCAGTTAAGTCATCCAGAGGATAAGATGGAGTCCTTTCCTATCAGGACGATAGCGTTGATTGTTGATTGACGAGGGACAAGGGACACGAGGAGCTAGGAGATCCAATATTCGGGAAATATCGCCTTTTGGATGTCGTCGAAATTGATGTCCAGGAGGTGACGTGGCCTGCGATGTCTAAGAAGGCTTCTGAAGGTAAGCGGGTGCTCAAGAATACCTGCAACCAGAGGATTGGGATGGTCCTTCATCTTCGGAAGCAGCTTTTTCATCAATTCCTGGACGTGGTTCCCAATGGGAGGTATCTCAAAATCGTCGGCAATAGAAGTATTTGTTGCAACTCTCCTGTCGAGTTGAGCAATGGTCCTCAAGGTAACGTTTTGGAAAGTTTGGAGGTCCTTCCATCTGGACTTACATATTGTGGCCCAGGCAGGCATACCATATAACAGAATGGTCCGGATTACCATTTTATATAGCAAAAGTTTGCTATCTATTCCAAGAGCGCTGTTTCGCCCCAGGAGGGCGACCAGGCTGAACTTTGCCTTCTTAGCCTTATTGATAGCATAGGAGACGTGGTCACCCCAATTTAGCTTAGCATCTATCACCACTCCGAGGTATTTGTAATTCTTCACCCATTCGAGCTCTCTACCCGAAAGAAGGAGAGGCTTCGGGGGTTTCCGAAGTTTCTTGGTAATAAACATAGCTTTGCACTTGTCGACGTTTAGTTTGAGTCTCCACTTAGCAAACCATTTCTCGCACTTATGTAAGGCATTCTGCAATCGAGATATGACATGAGCGGGAACGCGAGCAGTGGTCATGATGGACGCGTCGTCAGCGAAGAGATACAGCTTGCATTTTGTAAATGTTGGGAAGTCATGGATGAAAAAGTTGAAGAGCGCAGGGCCAAGAACAGAACCCTGGGGAACACCAGCTTTGACGTCACACGGGTTTGACAAGGAGCAGCCAACCTTTACTCGAAATATCCTGTTCGACAGAAAGGATCTAATCAAGGCAATAAGATCGTCCGGAAATCCACAAGTAATCATTTTGTGTATTAGGCCTTCGTGCCAAACCTGATCAAAAGCTTTTCGGACATCCAAAAACACAAGACCACCATATTTAGCGCAGTTAAGAGGAGTGTTTAAATCTGCAACAAGCCTCCAGATCTGGAGTTGGCAGGAGTGACCTGGTCGAAAGCCGAATTGCTCTTCACGAACAAGATTGTTAGCCACGCAGAAGTCGTTAAATCTCTTATGAATGATGCGTTCAAACACTTTTGATAGCATAGGTAACAAGCTTATAGGCCTATAGCTGACAGGGAGAGCAGGGTTTAGACCAGGCTTCGGTATGGTAACGATTACAGACTCTTTCCTCTGCATAAGAGAGGGGTTACAATGCTTTATATACACAATCTCTGTTCCACAATATGTTATGATTCTTTGAATATCTTGTAAAGCTCGACCAATCACAAATATTTAGCCCTTTTATTTGTTTCTTTGCATTGTTCAACCAATCACAAAATTTGTCCCCCCCCCCCCTTTTCTGTTGTATTTTACGAGCCAATCGTGTACCAGAGATTGTGTATATAAAGCATTGTAACCCCTCTCTTATGCAGACTTGAGAAAGGCAGGTAATAAAGCCGAAACTAGTCGTCGTTTTTATAATGCAGTATTGTAAAGCCTCTATTTTTTTCGTTAAGAAGTACAATACTATGACCATTCCACTACAAGATAGCCCTACATTTCTAAGAACAATCTACAGGGAGGTTATAAAATAACGTGCGGTATCCACAGCGCTCTAGCGAGTAAAGTAATGGACGAAACATAACCGAATTTGATGGGCGTACACAGTGGACCAGGGGATTTCTATTTCTAAAAAAAATAAAAATTAATACCAAAAGTCGCCACCAATAAAATTTTGGCGCTGATTGCCGAATAAAATGCGTTAATTTGCATAATCGGGTTCCGTGCAGCGATCATGGTAAAGGAAAGCTGAAAAATAGGAAAGAAAATTCCACACCCTGGGTTCAAACCAGGAACCTTTGGCTCAGAAAACCTGGATTCGAACCCAGGCTGTGGAATTTTCTTTCCTATATTTCATCATTAATTTGAACAGCTGAGGTTGGAATGAAACCCTCATTGAACATCTTATGATTATTAAGTACCGAAAGGTGCTTTATGCTATCAGTGTGGGGAAACGTGTCTGTCCGTCTGTCTGTCTGTCCGTCTGTCTGTCTGTCTGTCTGTAACTCAAACTCCTCCGAGGTTATGAAAGATTTTCAAAATCTGTTTTCGTCAGCCGATGAATATGGTTCATGGCACGAACCAGTTACAAATATTATCTAAATCGGTTCATTGGCACGTGCACAAATGGTACCTCTATTTTCCCGCCTAGCAATTTTCAATGGGAAGAAATATTGAGTAATATATCAAACAAATCGTAATGACGAGATAGATGCGGTTATTCATTACTATTTTCGTCAGTCGATGAATATGGTACATGCCATGAAAAAATCATAAATTTTATCTAAATCGGTTTATTAGCACGTCCACAAATGGTACCATCACGACCCCACCTAGCAATTTTCAATGGACAGATATATTAAGTAATATGTCAAACAAATCTTAATGACGAGATACAAGCGAATATAAATTACTATTTCGGCCAATAAATATGGTTCAGGAAATGAACCATTTTGAAAATTGTTGCAATCGAAACATTGGCACGTGCACTAATGGCACCTTTATGACACCTTCAAAAATTTTCAATGATAAGATATGGCATGTAATATATCAAACAAATTGTGATGATGTATCATAAATGAATATCACGTAAAAGTAATGATAGCCCAAATTGGTTTCAAGGAACCTGGTTTAGTGGAACCATTCTGGTTTAGTGGAACCATTATGGTTCATTGGAACTTTCAATGCTAAAATATGGCATGTAATATATCAAACGCTTGGAATGATGTGTCATGAATGAATATGACGTAAAATTAATGATAGTCCAAATTGGTTTCAAGGAACCTGGCTTTTGAACCATTATGGTTCATTGGAACTTTCAATGCTAAAATATAGCATGTAATATATCAAACGACTTGGAACGAGGTGTCATGAATGAATATAACGTAAAATTAATGATAGTCCAAATTGGTGTCAAGGAACCTGATTTAGTGGAACCATTATGGTTCATTGGACCTTTCACTGCTAAAATATGGCATGTAATATATCAAACAACTTGGAATGATGTGTCATAAATGAATATAACGTAAAATTAATGATAGTTGAAATTATTTCAAAGGTACGGGGTTTAATGGTATCATAATGGTCCATTAGAAACTTCCAATGTTAACATAGGGCGGTTTAAAAATATAGTTCCGCGAATGGTTTAGTTTAACCTTTCGGTACTTGGTTATGTCATTCCTTAATGGTTTATTAAGTACCGAAAGGTGCTTTAGGCTATCAGTGTGGGGAAACGTGTCTGTCTGTCCGTCTGTCTGTAACTCAAACTCCTCCGAGGCTATGAAAGATTTTCAAAATCTGTTTTCGTCAGTCGATGAACATGGTTCATGGCATGAACCAGTTACAAATATTATCTAAATCGGCTCATTGGCGCGTGCACAAATAGTACCTCTATTTTCCCGCTTGGAGGATATATTGAGTAATATATCAAACAAATCGTAATGACGAGATAGATGCGGTTATCCATTATTATTTTCGTCAGTCGATGAACATGGTGCATGGCATGAATCAATCACAAATATTATCTAAATCTGTTCAATAGCACGTGCACAAATGGTACCATTACGAACCCACCTAGCAATTTTCAATGGAGAGATATATTAAGTAATATAGCAACCAAATCGTAATGACGAGATAGAAGCGGATATAAATTACTATTTTGGCCAATTAAAAAATAAGGTTCCGGGAATGAACCATTTTGAAAATGGTTGAAATCGAAACAATGACACGTGCTCTAATAGTACCCTTATGACACCCTCAAAAATTTTCAGTACTAAAATATGGCATGTAATATATTCTTGGAATGATGTGTCAAGAATGAATATAAAGTGAAATTAATGGTAGTCGAAATTGTTTTCAAGGAACCTGGTTTAGTGGAACAATAATCAAGGCTCATTGGAACTTTCAATTCTAAAATATGGCATGTAATACGAGAGTTGGGGCAAAAGTCATGTCATCTATTTTTTTTCTTGAAGATACCAGTCCGGTTGGAAAATGTGACATATACAGACGAAAGGAGAAGGTGTTAAGTACATGTGTGGACAATGAATAGCACTGAAATATCGTAACACACTAATTTATTACGGTAGTATACAGGACAATATGGCCTTCAGGGTGCAAAAGAATGACAACACAGTACACATAAAGTTGACATGACAATCCTGGGCCTAAAGACCCTCAAAGTATTCCCCTGCTACTGTCACCACACGCTGCCAACGATGTGGGAGGCGCTGAATACCATCAGCCCGAACGTTGCTCATCACTGGTTGACAAAGTCCTTGCTGAAACTTTCCTACCCACTGTGCTACTGCACGGTATGGTAGGGCAGTATTCCCAAGGGCTTCCACTAATTCACTGTGACATTCCACCGCATTTCTCCCTCGGAGAACGGCTATTTTGATGTAAGCGCGCTGCTCAACACGGGTTACTTCCATCTCGCACGACACTCACCAACTGACTGATTTCACAGCCTTCGCTGCGCTACTACCAGCTATCACAGAGCCATCTGTTGTTCTGCATACACACTATGCCTGCAGAACTTCCACACGACACATATACGTTTGTGATCCGTTCACATATCTACAAGAAAAAAAATAGTTGCCATGACTTATGCCCCAACCCTCGTATATCAAACGACTTGGAATGATGTGTCATGAATGAATATAACGTAAAATAATGATAGTCGAAATTGGTTTCAAGGAAACTGGTTTAGTGGAACCATTATGGCTCATTAGAACTTTCAATGCTAAAATATGGCATGTAATATATCAAACGACTTGGAACAAGCTGTCATGAAGGAATATAACGTAAAATTAATGATAGTCGAAATTGGTTTCAAGGAACCTGGTTTAGTGGAACCATTATGGCTCATTAGAACTTTCAATGCTAAAATATGGCATGTAATATATCAAACAACTTGGAATGATGTGTCATGAATGAATTTAACGTAATATTAATGATAGTTGAAATTATTTCAAATGTACGTGGTTTAATGATATCATTATGGTCCATTAGAAACTACCAATGTTAACATAGGGCGGTTTAAAAATATAGTTCCGCTAATGGTTTAGTTTAACCTTTCGGTACTTGGTTATGTCATTCCTTAATGGTTTATTAAGTACCGAAAGGTACTTTAGGCTATCAATGTGGGGAAACGTGTCTGTCTGTCTGTCTGTCTGTCTGTAACTCAAACTCCTCCGAAGCTATGAAAGATTTTCAAAATCTGTTTTCGTCAGTCGATGAATATGGTTCATGGCACGAACCAGTTACAAATATTATCTAAATCGGTTCATTGGCACGTGCAGAAATGGTACCTCTATTTTCCAGCCTAGCAATTTTCAATGGGAAGATATATTGAGTAATATATCAAACAAATCGTAATGACGAGATAGATGCGGTTATTCATTATTATTTTCGTCCGTCGATGAACATGGTACATGGCACGATTCAATCAAAAATATTTTCTAAATCTGTTCAATAGCGCGTGCACAAATGGTACCTTTACGACCCCATCTAGCAATTTTCAATGGAGAGATATATTAAGTAATGTATCAAGCAAATCGTAACGACGAGATAGAAGCGGATATAAATTATTATTTTCGCCAATTAATAAATAAGGTTCCGGGAATGAACCATTTTGAAAATGGTTGAAATCGAAACAATGACACGTGCTCTAATAGCACCCTTATGACGCCCTCAAAAATTTTCAGTGCTAAAATATGGCATGTAATATATCAAACGACTTGGAATGATGTGTCAAGAATGAATATAAAGTAAAATTAATGGTAGTCGAAATTGTTTTCAAGGAACCTGGTTTAGTGGAACCATTATGGCTCATTGGAACTTTCAATGCTAAAATATAGCATGTAATATATCAAACGACTTGGAATGAAGTGTCATGAACGAATATAACGTAAAATTAATGATAGTCCAAATTGGTTTCAAGGAACCTGGTTTAATGAAACCATCATGGTTTATTGGAACTTTCAATGCTAAAATATGACATGTAATATATCAAACGACTTGGAATGATGTGTCATGAATGAATATAACGTAGAATTAATGATAGTCGAAATTGGTTTCAAGGAACCTGGTTTAGTGAAACCATTATGGTTCATTGGAACTTTCATTACTAAAATATGGCATTTAGTATATCAAACAACTTGGAATGATGTGTCATGATTGAATATAACGTAATATTAATGACAGGTGAAATTATTTCAAAGGTACGTAGTTTAATGGTATCATTATGGTCCATTAGAAACTTGCAATGTTAACATAAAGCGGTTTAAAAATATAGTTCCGCGAATGGTTTAGTTTAACCTTTCGGTACTTGGTTATGTCATTCCTTAATGGTTTATTCTTTAATAAAAGGAAAGGCTGGGAGATTCTCATCATTCTGAGGCCAGCTGCCTTTCGATGACTCTTTCCTTAAGAGACCGTGCTTTGTTAGTCAAGCTGCATTATCAGCGGAACGAGAATGCCAATGCTGCCCTTCGTGAATTTCAGCGATTAAAGATGTTGCGAAAACTTACCAAATATGATTAAACGATTTGAAACTACAGGAACTGTAGCACAGCAACCAGGCCAGGGACGCAAAGCGGTTAGTCAGCAACAAGTTGAAGTTGCAATTGCTGTTGTCGAACAGGAGATGGCAAATGTGCAGTGTATCAGAAATGGTCGGGCATATCCCGGCACATGCAGATCCCCATACTCAACGGTGCGGAAGATCCTGCATCAACTGTTGAAGTTTTACCCGTATAAAATCTCTTCTGTTCAAAAACTGCTTCCTGGCAATGCGGCCACCCAAATGGATTTTTCATTGAGATTCTTAGCATACATGCTAGTTGATGGTACCTGGCCATGGAGTGACGAAGCACACTTTTATTTGAACGACGCTATTAACACACAACTGCCGCATTTGCGATGCGAATAATCCGCACGCATGTGTGTAGGAGCCTCTCCACTCGCCAAAAGTCACCGTGTGGTGTGGCTTTACAGCATCTTTTATCATCGGTCGTTACTTTTACGAGGAAAATTGTGCAAGTGGACCAGTGACCTGTACTATTAATGCTGACAGGTATGCCGATATGCTACAGAATTTCGTGGTTCCACAACTGCAGCAACGAGGATGTCTCGATTCCACCACATTCATGCAGGATGGTGCACCATTCCACATAGGACGTACGGTACAGCGTTTGTTGCGGCAACATTTCTGAAACAACAGAATCATTAGTCATGCATTTCCTACGGTATGGCCACCGAGGTCGTCCGATCTCAATCCTTGTGAGTTTTGGTTGTGGGGATTTCTTAGAGGTGTTGTGTATCAAGGACATGTCCCCGATATCGCAACGTTGAAAGTTCGAATAACGTTATAGGTTAGACAAATTAATTCTGATATGTTGCGAGGCGTCGTGGAAAATATCGTGCATCGTATGAAGTTCTTGGAACATCACGATGGCGGCCATATTGAACCTCATTAGTAAGTTGTTAATGAAATTAATGTGTGTTGTTTCGTTTGGCATTTAATCATTCAGCATTCACACAAATACTAAAGCTCTAGATTAGGAGCTTTAACTAATACGCTTTTGCAGCGCCAAAATTTTATTGGTGGCGACTTTTGGTACAAATTTTTATATTTTTTTTAGAAATCAAAATCCCATGGTCCACTATATACCCCCATCAAATTTGGTTATGTTTCGTCGATTACTTTACTCGCTAGAGGGTTCTGGATACCTCACGCTATTTTATAACCACCCTGTACATCGCTTAACCGCCGCTTAAGAATGGATTTTGTGTACAGCTTTTAAAATCTCTAGATGGACCATCAGATTCCTAAGTAATCAACTTCATTACTGACCGGACTGGCTTAGATTCAAAGAACAGCAGATAAACACTACAGATTATAATACAACCCGTTTACTTAAATTCGAATGTAAAAAAAAATATTATCTTCTTTGTCGAAGCACTTCTAATGTATTGTTTCAGTATTGGAATCAGATACGAGTACTAGAATACCTACATCATAGATTTTAAATGCACAGAGAACACATGATATTCTAAGTGTATATTCATCTTAAAAGATCATTAGTGATTCACACTGGCCTAATGGGTTTTAAGCCTACTAAGGCTTTATGAATCTAAAATGTGATTTGCCACCTAGTAATATCAGACCAGGCATCTTACACATTAGATTGATATTCCCCCTCCCCCATAACTGCAAAAAGTATGCACCGACAAAAAATATCACTGAACACAGATCCTGATTAGAGAGAGCCGCTGGAGAGCCAACAAAATACATTGTTCCTATCATTCTTTCTGCCATTACGATTGTTCCAAACTCACAAGGGAATCCCTCGAACATGTATGTCACAGATTTCCACCAACTTGAAATATGTTACTCAAATGAAGCTACAAGAGATGCTTGCAAAATAAGAGAGTGCAAAATTTTGTTTCTTTCAAAATATACCACGAAAACGAAAAAATTTGAGCTCGCATAGTCATACAAGAACTCCATTGTTAAAGCGGTGTGTGTGTATTAATGTGCTTAACGAAACTTCTTTCTTCCACTACTCAGCAATAAGCACGAATCCACTTCACATGAAATCAATGGAAGTAGAAAGCAGTAGAAAAAAATAGCTTCTCATGTTTCTAAACAAACTTAGTTTTTAAAAATAGATTATTACAATTAGCTAATTGGCTTCCAGTAAAAAATGTGTAGAGTAATTAATAATCATTTCCTTAATTTATTATTAAATTTTATTAAGTAATTCGGTAATCAAACACGGGGCTGGCTTCATGTGCAACGTCGAGTAATACGTTGCGTTAGTGAGGGGGTATGTATCGCGGTGCATTATAATTTTAAATAAAAATAGTATTCATGGATGCTTAACCTCATCTTATAAATTATATCCAGACGAATAATTGTACAGCAAAATTAAGGTTTTACGCTTAATAACAGTGCTCTAACTGCAATTCTTTGGAGATCGCCGCTAACGATTTTGCTTTTCCCTCTTATCGCCATGTTTGTTGAACTCTGCGCACTTCCAGAGCGCTCCACTGCCGCGCAACGCTATCGCTTCCAGGGTGTGCTTGCGCGCAAAAAAAGGCTATGTGGGGTTCCCTTGTCAGTACAGAAAAGCCTAGCAACATTGAATAAACCCACTACAGATTGGCATTTCTTAAACGCAGACTATATTGCAAATAAATTCCTACATCCAAATATTAATTAGTCTTCGACTGGCATATAACATTTCCTTTTTTCACTCAATTCCTGGCCGTGTTTTGAGTCCGCCTCTAGTGAGTGGCTTCCAGTTGTGCTCCGAGTTTGGTCTGTAAGAGGTATATAGATATTTATTTTCTCTTTATCTATTTGAAATTTAATGCACTAGCTTAAAATTTCAAGGCAGAGTTAAATATTTACTGCCTGATCAGATAACCGGATGAACTTCATGATCAGAAATTAGAGACTCGACATTTGCGATTCAAATTTTGAATGTAAAAATAGAAATTCAAAATTTCCTGTAATTTCATCTGTTGAACGCCTCGAATTACCTTTGCGTGTTGCCAGCGAGTTTGTCACGTGACTCATTTTCTAGTTGGGTTTAAGTACAGTATCGATAACTCTACCGTTCTCATCGCAAACATACACTTTCACAAAGTCACATTTTAATAACAATATCAAGTGACTTTTAATTATGCGTGGAGATAGATTTAAACATGAACCAGTAATCTCTTTAAACAGCGCGAGGAAGCAAAGGTGAGAAAAAAAGGTGTTTTCCGGAAGAAAAGTTTCTGTTGACATAAATAATAATAAAAAAATTATATAAATCCACAAAACTCTTTTGCGTTATGAAATCTCTCGGGATCGCATCCTCTCTTCCCTAGTTCTCGCAATCATTCTTGAGGATCTGCTTCTGCCACTCTCCCAATTTACGACTCCATTTTTTCCCCTTTTCTCTCTCTCACCGAAACCCTTTGTCCGTCTCGAGTGTCAGTTCCTCCACCGAAAAGGGGGGTTTGTAGCAGAGGCTAATTATTCGTCTGGGGAATTAACGCCTCGTTTTCCGTCTTTACCCCCTTATTCGCCATCGGAGGCGGGTTGGCGTGGGAAGAGAAATAGGCGTACACTTGCTGCAGTTAATTAAGCCCCGCCACGGGTGCGACATCACCACCGGGAAGAGGGAAAGCTGACAGCACCAGTTACACAGCGAAGGCAGATGATAATTCCTTCCTTTTCTCCAACCAGCCAACCAACCAACCGACCAAACTTACTCCCCCCCCCCCAACTCTATCTCTCGTTTTCCTCTCCTTCCATCTTCAATTAATCTCTGGCGCGGTTCCCGTGACGCTTTGCCGCGACCCCTCTGTGTGCGATGATGACGAATCGTCTCTCCCTCCGATCTTAATTTGAGTGTTAAGGGAAGAAGGCTTCTCGGAAAGTCACAAAATGAAAAGGTTAAGTGAAAATTTGAGCTGGAGATGAAAATTTCTGGCTTTCGTTTCCATCTGCAGATATTAAACTTTGTGCCTTTTTTCCTTCAACGTAAGTGCTCACCTTCTCCTTAAATAGAAAGACATGCACATTAGAGACACTTGCATTGGTTTAAATTACAAAAAATTAATATTCATCACGAAAATACGCTAACAACATATTTCATAGAAAGAAATATCGATAATGGTTAATACTTCAGTACAAAGTATCATTACTTCTTAAAAAAATAGAAGTGAACTCTTTTTGGTTTCTTTCTTAATTTCCTTAATTTTTGATTTCTGTATGAAAGGGACATGCTATATTTTACAAATTGAAATACTTAAAATTCTCTGCCTTATCACCTTTGTCGTCTGCTTTCAATGTTATGACGATGTTTTGATTACGTCAGATATCATTAAAATCTGGCAAAACCCTCGCAACTATCTTGCCCAAAAGAAAGCTGCGGGAACCATCTCGCATATGCCTATTGTCTCATCTCGTTAGGATTAAGGATCTCTGGATGCAATGCAAGCGTTCACACGTCGCATCATTGATTGCTGCACTCGGTTTGAATGCTCCAACCTATACAGGAACAGTGTTACAGCCTGCATTGATACTCTTCAAGTATCTTATGTGCTTCTCCGGGTATGAAGACCATTTCGGCTTGCTCCTGATATGAATACAGGACCATGGTCCCTCCGCTACACGGCAATCATTCAAAAGTAACTCTGCAGCAAAAAAGAAAAAAAAAACCCACAATATTTCCTATTCATAGTCTTTCCATCCACACCCTTAAGGTAATTATTCTATTTAGTAAAATGTCTGCATTGTTATGGGAGCATGATTTGCATAGAACTTATTGCCATTTTCATGGAATCTATATATTTACAGACAATGTTGATATGCACTTTTTTATTACTTGTGAGGAATCACTCCCTGAAGTTAACCCTATACATCCAAACCAAACAAAGAAATTACAATTTACCTATTTTTTTCAACATAAGATTTTTCAACGTAATAGACAGCATACACGCAATTTGTGTTTTGCAGTTCATAATTTTGCACCAAGACGAAAGCAACGGCGTGCGTACTTTTCTGTGGCATTATATACAAACGTTGTTTTAGCTAAATTTCAACCTTATTTGGTCCATGGGGTATTACGCAGATGAAATCGGGCATAACAAAAAAAATAAGTGTGCGTTACTTATTGATATGCTCTCGTATGGGGCATCAAGAGCTCGACAACCTGCAATTTAAGGACCGCCAAATACTATCTGGAAGTGTTTTCTGCAACTCTTAGATTATGATTGATGAAAAGTGGTTTAGAATATAAAACAGGCCTCATGTTTTTTATTAAATCTAATTGTGTTAGCTCATCATCCGTACTTGCCGGCGTACTAAACTTAAAGCAGACTATCGGTTAAAAATGTAACAGAGAACGCAACATGGAGATGTACTGAGCATTAGTAAAACTTTCACAGTTTTCAAGCATTACGTATTATTAAGTTGTATAAATTTATTGTTTCTGCACATTTTGTACTGTATTATGATAATAAGTTATTAGAAAAAATGTCCAATTACAGTACATTATTTTTATTAACATCTACAGTTAACTTTCGTCCTTTCGGACATCTGCAGTAGTTTTTCCGAAAGGACGCAGTTAACTATAGATAATAATAAAAATAATGTACTGTAATTGGATGTTTTTCTAATAACTTATTAAGTTGTATATTTTATGAATACTATTATATCAGTGTGTGTGATCACAGAGCTGAAAGGAATTTACAGTTGAAAGCAGTGAAGTACTCCTTGGACAATTTCCTGTTGAACGACTTCATCTGTAGACTGGAGGTCAATACAAAGCAATTAGCTGAACAACTTTGGCGAACACCCGCAACAGAAAAGAACAAAAAAAGTAAAGACACATTGCTCAATGCTTATTATGTTTTCTATTTTCAACCGCTGATCGAATTGGTTTGTATTGGCAAATTTATTTATTTCAAGTGACAGAAACGGAGAAAAAGGAAGAGTGGGCAATTTTTTCCTTTCTATTTTTGTTCGCCAAACAGGTTACTATGGCAACCCGTTGTCGAGACAGTCATTTAATTTTCGACAACAATCGCAGTGTGGTCACGCCCTCGCAAGCGGGAAGATAAGAAAAGACGGACGAACTGCAGGGAAGAAAAAAGAAAATAAAGAACCTACGCCGACATTTGACCACCAATTCGAATGGAACATGATCAAATTCTCCCAAGATAATAAGGAGGACATCCAAAGCCCTCCTTGAAAAGGAGGAGAAAAACGAAGAGGAAAAAAATAATTTTAAAGTTTGCTTAAACTTTAACATAACGCTCTTAACTCTTTCCTAATATTTTACAACTTAGAAAAAAAGCCTTTCCTTTTTCATCGTTGTGCTTATTTAATAATACAAATAACTATTGTATAAAATAAAAAAAAATTATTTAAA
Organism: Rhysida immarginata; assembly: GCA_023313115.1. Classification (NCBI taxonomy): domain Eukaryota; kingdom Metazoa; phylum Arthropoda; class Chilopoda; order Scolopendromorpha; family Scolopendridae; genus Rhysida; species Rhysida immarginata. Next base: position 1,417,299 of record JAHWFO010045454.1, on the reverse strand, counting down.
GAAGTGATTAACGAAACGTAGAGCGAGGCTGAAGGTACCATGCCTTGGACGTGAACCAAGTAATATCTTCGCAAGACCTGAACCCAATTTACTTTCCTTTCTACATACCTGGGAACCCTTTATCGCGCACACCTTAATGAGACAGCTTCATTTCGAAAATTACGCGCCGTGGAGCGAGGAAAAAATTCAATTTATGAAGCTTTTCTCACAAAGCTTCTCAAGCCCATTACAATGTCTGCATCACTCGAGAGCTTTGCCATTGCAATGGCTCAGGCGTTAATTCTCGCTTAGGTCTTTTATAAACAAATGCAATTTTTCTTTCGAGTATTCTGATTTTTTTTAATAATTAAATCTTTTAATACAAATCGTTATGTTTAGTTTCTTAAAAGCATTATCAAAAACATCACAGTTCCTTTAATTTTTAGAACCAGTTATGGAGCGAAAGATTTATTTAACAGAAGTAAACATTCTGGTATATTTTGGAAATATATGCTCATAAGCCCCACAGGAGTGTAGCTCAATGGTGTACAGCTCACCGAGACTAGGCCATGAAGCAATGGATACATGTCTTATGGAACGACAAATTTCGGTACTCACTTTCGCAATCAGATGGTTGAGTTCGGGTCTGGCAGAGGATCGGAGATGCTAATGAAATTTCATGCATAGTATAGAGTCCATATTCATTGTTTGGATTGCCTCAACTATGATGTCTGCAACTTACTTGACATTCTGGCTAATACTGCGGTGTCAACAGTTTGGGATTGGATCATCCCTGTATCCATATGACATGCTTCATGTCACTGTGAAAGAAGTTGAAGAAATCTAATGTCCTGATATTAAACCCCTTGAACGTCTGTGGAATGAATTGAAGCGACCGATAATGGTGACAGCAAAGAATTACCCATAATGTCAAGTTAAATTGCAGATACCATAGTTCGTATCAGAACTGCAACAATTTGATCCAAACCGCCTCCTGCAAACGCACTCGGGCATATTGCTCTTCGGGAAGAAAGAAAGAAAATCCCTTAATTTATCTACCAATTTCTGGTGGAAAGCCTTCCTCAAAGACTAGAGACCGTAATAAAAGCAAAAGTTCGTAATGTCATGGTTGCAGGTTGAAAATACAGATGTCCGGAAACTTTTAATCTTCAGTGTATATTAAAATACAAAAGTGAAAATACTGTGAAGATACATAATAACCAAACCACTAATATCTCATAATCCACAATTATGTTATAGATTAAGAGATATCAGTAGTTTGTTATAGTGTATATTGTTTCTCGATTGGTCTCGATAAGCACTGTCAAAAGACTCAGTAGTTATTTCATATTCATTTTATTTTTTGGAGTTGCAAGCCAAAATTGTAAAAAATTGAATATAAGCCAATGCAAATTCTCATGAAACCGAAGAAATCCTACTTTTCTTGGGTTTATTTCTTTCATGTTATAATCTCTATCCACATTCTCTTTTCTTTATTGATTTAATAAAGACTTCATTTTTCATAAAAGAATCCCCCATTATTAATCTTTACTGTTTGGAGAGGCACTGAGATTTTAAATATTGATAGCAGTCTTCATCTAAGAGTAATAACGAAGTGCTCGAAATAATTAATTGCTTTATTTTGTTTTGTTTTTGACAAACCCAAGACGGGATGTTTCCACGTACTAAATCATAAAGTTTGTCATTCTAACTTGTCAGTTGTGCCCATTTTTAATCATAATTGTATCAATTTTTTATACAACTTTGAAGGCGGTCTGTTAGTTGAAGAGATGGAGTGCTTTTTATAGGAACGCTTATAAAACATGTCAACATCAAAAGATAATTAAAGTCTCAACTATGAAAAACCCATAAAAACTCATTTACAATAAAATATTGAAGACCTATCCAACTTCTATCTTTCAGTCTCGTTGAATACTCATGTGGAAATTTGGTGGAGCACTATCTTGGCCAAAATTGATAAACTAACTGGCCTGTTACCATTTTTACTACTCTTTTAGCCCCATTCTGTTTTGAATCAATGGAAATATTGCACATTGCTGCACTGGTTGCCACAATCGCTAGATCTGATAACATGTTACTTCACTTAGCGGGCGCACATCAAGAAAAAAGACATGTATAGTGAAACTCCACCTATCCTCTCCCTAACTGCAATTGATCGGCCTTCTCACCCTGCATATGAATACATCGTTACCTGGTTTCCTGCACAATCCACAACATAGACTGCTAAAAACCGCATACTAAAATAAACTTACAACGTTTTATGTCGAACTTGAAATTATAAATTTGGACATTTAAAAGAATTCCTAAAAATTTCCCTTTACCCTCCATGATGCAACAGCAACATCGTCAGCCTTTTTTTTTTTTTTTGTGGCGAGCTTGATTTAATTGCAGTTCAGCAGTTTAAAAGGATAATTTTTGTGTTGATAGAAATAAAAATTAACCAGCTCAATATTATGCTTTATTAAATATGCATATTAAAAAATTTAATAAGGATAGGATTAGGATAAGATCCCGGAGTCGAAAAGTCGGAAATTTATGAAGTCAGATGTGGTCTTTGTGGGAAGGTTTATCGAGGCCAGACGTGGCATAATATTGAAATTAGAGGGAAGGAGTACTTGGCCGATATTAAGTAAGGTCGAGTGGAGGTCAAGTGTTGCTAAACATGTTCATAACACAGGCCATGCGGTTACAAAAAACAACATTAAATTTATTAGAAGCGCCGGGGAGCCTAAGTTTTTGGAGGTTTTGGAAAGTCTAAAAATTAGCTAAGTCCGCCCGGAGTTATTGATGAATCAGGCTAGTGGGCCAATCAGAGTTTGCCCTTTGTTCAGCTTAAGGATGAGTTTTATAAAGGAAATAGACTAATGAGAGTTAATCACTTAAATGACTCAGAGGAGGGGTGAAATTATTGGGTGTTGTTTTCTGTTTATTTTAGGTTCCTACTGACGAAGATCACAAGTGTGATCGAAAAAAAAGCTGTTCTAGGGTTTGTTTGTTCATTTTATTGTGGACTAAGAGGTATTTCGATCTTCGTTCTATGGATCTCAGGATATGCTGGGACGCGTTTCGGGAAACAACAGTGTTGACATCCGGAATCCACATCAAGCACTCCTCATGTATACGTAAAACTTAGGTACTTAACGTGTCTTTTCATAAAATTATAGTTGTCTCGGGTTCAGTCAGGATTAAATGAATCAACTTATGCATCATGCTTGTTGAATCGCTTTGAATCGTTATGCTCTGAGAAACAGGGCACGTATATTACACACTTTTATTGAACTTCACTTGTTTGTGGGTTTGTGCGCAAATTTTGTAATCAATATTTTGTCCACTTCCTGACTATCTACAGCTCTGCAACTTTTCCCAACGGCATCTTATCGATGACAAAGCATGTTTCAATCGTTAGTTTCACTAGTCTTTCATTTATTTGTCAGTTATTTAATATTTAAATTTAATATCTTTACAATGCAATCATGACGTAACGACTGCCTGTATTAGTGTTTATTGTTATCGTTGTTAATGGTCGTATGTAATTGTTGTTAATTTGATCATCAATGCTAGCAAAGTTGTTGATTGTGACGTTTTTTTATGGAGGATGTTTATGATTAGCCAACGTAATGTATTGTAAACGCTTTCCCGAGATACAGATGTAGACGACTGGGCAGACTTCCAACTTTTGGTTTTGTAGTTATCATATAAAAGCTTAGTTTCTTTTTAAATAAAGACTAAAAAGAATAAAATAAAAAATATAAAATAAAAATCTTAAAGCACACACTTTCACCTTAAAAAGTGCAGTAAAAAATTTAAAAAATCTAATTTAAAGAAAAGGTAAAAGTGTGGTGGTGCGTTTAATATTAAATTTTAAAAAGAAAACACTACATAATAAAATAAACGCATTTTTTTAAAATTAGATTTTTTACTTTTTACTGCACTTTTTCAGGTGAAAGTGTGTTTTAAGATTTTTTATTTTATATTTTTTATTTTAATTATTCCGGTCTTCAAGGTAATTCTAGAAAATGACCGTTCATTGAGGGAAGCTCTGAAGTACACGGTATGTTTGATGTATACACTTTATAATCTTAAGTATCTAAACACTCCACGAAAAATAGTGGATTCTTGAGTATCTAGAGTCATGGAAGTTTATTCAAGAAATGAGGGTGACACCTTTTCTTGCTTAGCTTTGCATGATAGAATTTTTGTATGCAATTTTTATGAAACATTCCCTGTACATTCCCGGCAAAGAAAACACAGAATTCCGACCAGTTTTGCCTTTATTTATCAGATGTTATTGTAAAGTTGAAACGATAAAATGGGAGGAAAACGTAAGTTAAAGGACTATGAACATGGTGTAATCGTTTGGAAAATTCATTCGTGACATTTCTGCGATATTTCAGCGCACCGTATATTTTGTCATCATTAAATAGGACACATGTCAAGACTACGACTGACAGACGGAGACCGAAGAATACTGAATAGGGCGTGAAACAAGCTCGGTAAAAAAATCGTAGCAATCTCTAACATTTCTCTGGATGACAATTCATTGAGGGTTTCAACTCAGAATTTTTTATGGCCAAGTAACCGCATATATTGTTTCCTGGTCGAAAAACTACGAATGGAGATTTATTTTAAACCCATGGACCTCCCTTACTTTTTATTTATGTTGAATTCACTCTGAGTAAAACTTGCGGACGAATACGCATCTCACGAGCATATGTGAATGTCACCGCACGCAAGAACACATATGAACATATGTTCCCAGACCGAAGAACATTAACAGACTTGTTATCAATTAAAAGACTCCGAGTTCGGGTTTGCCATATACACCGTATTGCCATTAATGACCGGACACTTTCGATTTTACACGTTTTGTCGAATATCTAGAAAAATACTTGACGAATTAGCCTGAAATTTCAGGGGTGTAAAAAGGATGTTACACCTCATATATTTCAGCGAAGGTTTTCTCCCGAAGGCAAATAGGGGACCAGCAAAGAAGTAAACCAAAAAAATAATGTTTGCAATCACCCTGTAAAAAATAATGCTTGAAATGCATTGTAGCTGTAGCATATGCTTAAGAGGCTTGTTTTACTTTTCTGTGTTCATTTGTATGAGAATAGCATATATATTCATGGAGATATAAAGGTTTCTTTAAAAAGGTCGAAATGTTTTCGTAAGTTTTTTGTTTATAACACGCAAGATTTTCAACCTAATGCAAATGCATTTACAGGAAAAACCTGACAAACTACAGTACAGACAACACCCTGCAATCAGAATAGAAAAATATTAAATATTTGATGAAATATTAGCATTCTTACTAAATAATGTTTAACTGCGCATGCGCATACGTTACCAAATTGTCTTTTGCATAATTTATTAGCCAAATGTATAGAG